>JASANG010001268.1:0-45482 GCA_030248215.1 Enoplolaimus lenunculus
CACCCGAATAAGAGGGTTGGACTGATATTTATTTGGCCTCTCCAGAGGGTACCCCCACTTATTCCGTTACGGACTGTTATTTATTTTTAACTCACACTCCGCGGCCCTTCGTTACTTGATATATACGGTATTGCAACTATATGTGGATTTAAACGTTTATTTGTCTTGCGTCAATAGCTTGGGGATAATTCAAGGTTATACTTATTAATGTACTTTCAAAATTTAAGTACGCTTTATGGTTTCGAACTCAACTTTTTTGCTCTGGAGTCATTTATGCGCTACAATTAGGAATAATTGACATTTACGGACTCTAATCAGGGTTTAAAGGCTCTATCCGCGTACGGACTCTTATTAGGGATACGGACTCCTATTGATTGGGACTCAAAATGGGGCCCCTTTTTATTACCCCCTCTTATTCTGGTGACAACAGTACGGCGCCCAAGAAAAGTTGCGCGAATTGTTTCAATGCCAAATGCAGAAATATAATGTCAGGAGCGTATCCAGCATTTCATTTCGCAACAGAATAAACTTTGTCTAAAAGTTTTTGAGGCCAGGCATAGCGAGCGAGAAACCTTTTGACCTGTACAGCCTGTAAAGATGTGTTTTTCAGCCTTTCCGGATATTTCGGGAGATATATGCTTCTATCCTTCTTGTATCAATCTCTGATTAATGCAAATACTATGTAAAAACTTGGGGCCAAACTTACGATGAACTACAATGGTCTTAGCCGATTTTAGTAGACACTTGTGTTTTATTTGCAAAAAATTATTCCAACATAATAATTTGTAAATATCTAAACTATATCAACCGAAACTATTATATTGCACGACCGATTCACACAAGTCTCCATGTATTAAACGTGCTGAAGTTGGCCATTTCTAAACCAAGGGCAGCAGCATTCGTCCATTCTATGCTGTATTATTGCGATCATTTACACTCGGGATTGTTCGCCAAAAAAATTACCTGGAAAAAACTTTTTTTCATTTTTTAATGGAAAAAATGGGAAAATATTAAACGAATCTTAAATATAATTTGCAACTCAATATGATATAAAATAACGTTTTTAGATGACATGTAACTAATTTACATGCAACACATTAAGTGATATATCCCCGCGCGTCGGCGTCCGGCGGCGTGCGGCGAGTGTACCGCAACCCTAACGGTGACCGTGTGTATATGGCTACCAGGATGCATTATATGTCCGAAAAGAGCAAAAATTGCAGCATATGAAGCATATAAACATATAAATGGATTTCTGAATTGAAGCTGTGCCACGAGATTTAATGTAAAACTACATATGCATCTCGTTCGGTTCACTTACCAGGTTTCGTCGACAGTGGGGCTAAAGTTAATTCGGCATGGAATGATCAGGGAATATCATCAGAAGTTGAAATGTGCCAAAAGTTTCAACATTTTTGGGCAAACGCCAGCTAAGGTTGGGATAACCGATCACTCAGACAACGAATAAATTTTTTCCATTTTTTATATATTTTCGGAAAAAATGGGGAAAATTCAGTTTTTCCCGTTATAATTTTTTCCAGAAAAAACAACCCTGCTTACACTAGAGCTCTTTCTTATCGACTTTATGTGCTCATTAGCAAATTTATACTTAAATTAAGGCAACAAGTATAGTGAGCGATAACTCTTTTAGACAAGAGATTGCAACTGGGTACATTCTGTGCACGAAACAATGTCTCCAGCAAGCATTGCATTTACAAACAGGCAGTCGGCTGATTCATAAATTTCTTACTAAGAGCGGCTGGCAAAAGTTCTGAAACTCAATTTTTACTATATAATTGTGTGTCATAACTTTTGCCAGCCCGCCGTACCCCGCCAAAAATTTATGGATCCGCCGTTGCGCTTGTCTGCCAACAAAGACCGCGACAGACTAAAACAAAATTGTCTAACCAATTTTAGAAATTAGGTTCAATTAAAAGATTTGCCTCTATGCCCAAACTGAAATTATTCCAACGAGAGTATTAATCAAAATGGAAACGGCTAGAAAAGTTTGGCCAATGTAAAGAACAAGGGCAGAACAGTATTGTAAGCATATTCCTAAGCCTAAGATTAAGCCTATGCCAAAGCCTAAGCGTAAGAATGAGTTTGTTCCTGAACCTAACAAAGCCTAAGCCTAAGGCTAAGCCAAACAAAAAAATTAGTCTAAAGCTTAAGCTTACTCTATTGCAGTCCCACAGAAAAACGTTTCGCCCCTGATTTTTACATGGGCCCTAAACCGAAAATTAGTCTAAAGCTTAAGCTTACTCTATTGCAGTCCCACAGAAAAACGTTTCGCCCCTGATTTTTACATGGGCCCTATACAGAAAATTAGTCTAAAGCTTAAGCTTACTCTATTGCAGTCCCACAGAAAAACGTTTCGCCCCTGATTTTTACATGGGCCCTATACAGAAAATTAGTCTAAAGCTTAAGCTTACTTTATTGCAGTCCCACAGAAAAACGTTTCGCCCCTGATTTTTACATGGGCCCTATACAGAAAATTAGTCTAAAGCTTAAGCTTACTTTATTGCAGTCCCACAGAAAAACGTTCCGCCCCTGATTTTTACATGGGCCCTGAACAGAAAATAAGTCTAAAGCTTAAGCTTACTTTATTGCAGTCCTACAGAAAAACGTTCCGCCCCTGATTTTTGCACGGGCCAAAAGTTTAATTAAAAATAAAATCGTTGTAATGCTTCAACAACGGAACAAGCGTTGTTTCATAACACGTTGTACTGCGTGCAACACTGGGCCGAGACGCTCGTTCAAAATTTGATTTGGTGATTTCAAAAAATGGACCATCACAAAGCACAACGGATTGCAGTCGTTGACATCGGAGTCGAAGGATGTCGACAAATTTCGATGATTTTTCCGAAAACCGCAAAACATTGTTGTCCCAACGCATCTGCAATTAATCATCACATTAAAGCCATGGCCCATGCATAGAACAGGGCCAGAACAGTAGTATAAGCATATTCCTAAACCTAAGTCTAAGCGTAAGGATGAGCCTAGGCCTAAGCCTAAGCAAAAAAATTAGTCTAAAGCTTAAACTGATTCTATTATAGCGCCTCCGGAAAACGATCCTGCCCTGTTCTATACGTGGGCCAAAACCATTGTCTGTTCAGCGTTCAACGGACGGCTATTGACATTGTCGATCTTTGACTGGAAACATTTATGTCTTTTATGTTTGCCAGAAATGCAATTATATCACGCATTCAGTATTAGGCTTAAGGGCTTAAGCCCTAGTCACACGTGCAAATTTTAGTTTTGTCCCAAATCTCGTTCGAAAAACTTGCAGCTGCAAATAATTCATTAATAATCATAGCTAGGAATTTAGTTGACATGTGTGAATAACCATGCAAGTTCATTGAATATATTGCAGCCGCTTTCTCATTGGATGACGAAGAAATGCAAGTTCTGTGTGCAATTTATAGCTGCAAGTTCTCGCAGCAAAAACTTGCACGTGTGAATAGAGCTGTAGTTACTACCGAATTTCTGCATAAAGACGAGTCGTAAGAAGTTTTAATTGGCTAAAATATCTGATACATTTCTTGCGCAAAATACAGTACAGCATGGATCCACCGAATATCCATTTTTGGTTTAATATCCGGCATAAACCGACAAACGTATCAGACTGCGGTATCCGGTAAAATTCACGAAATATCTTGAAAGCTATGGTAATGTTCGGGTACCTCGATATCTTGACAGTGATGCTACATTATTTAAAGATATTGAAGCATTTACTGTAAAAATGGTGACTCAAATTGACTCTCTCGGAAATAAGCTTGTCCTGACTACACAAACTGAGTCAAATTCGACTCCGCCAGAGAAAAATTATCGACTGACGTTGTACGGTACTGTGGGGCATCCTACTCGAATTGTCGTACCGGGCGACAGTTCGTAACCGAAAATTTTTTGAGGCACCGCGCGACAACTACAGCGTCAGGTTTGTGAAAAACTGAAAAACTATTAATATCAGTTTTCGTACCTCAAGTTGTTCTAAATGTGGACATCGTTCGGCGATTGCACTCAACAACGGATCGACCAATATGCGTCCGGTGACCTTGTTACAACAAGCCTCCGCGATTCCCATAACAAGAATCCTGAAAACCAAACATTATAGACAAAGTCGTTTTGGCTACCATTGGCTTTGTTTCTAAAAGTCTACTTAAGTACCATTTTGTTTTTGCTTAGGCTTAGGCTTAGGAATAGGCTCATCACGATTACAACATTCATATTATTACAAGCAGACCGCGAGTGTTTGGGTAAAACGAGATTTCAGCCTCGTCTAAAAAGACTATAACAAATCTTGTAAGGCCTGTTTCGATTTTGGCAGTCGAATCATTTCAATTAAGTGTAATTTTGCAAATATGAACTAAGACTGGAAAAGTGTGAATATCATATATATTTGCAAAAGTTTGCTGACTACATACAGCTCCTGACAGAGTTTATAAACGAACAGAAGCCGCATCGAATATTTAAGAAGAACGGCGTAAATCGAAATAAACATTGACACGGGCAAACAAGATGAACCGAACTGATTTGGCAATGGTGCCCATAGCCAAATTCAGCTGTACCAGAGTGTAACCAGATATCGGTTTGCGGTAAAAATCAGTGTCCGTTTCCGTTATAGAAATACTGGAAATTCGTTTATTTTTACGTTCAAAATTAGTTTATAAATTACATAAATTTCTCGCAATTTTTTATTACAGATGTACTGCAATTGTCCGAACTGAAACAAAAATTACGATATTCATTCATTATTTTGAAACTTTCGGTGCATCCGCTATTTTTTCTTGAAAATTTCACACAAGCCAGGTGAACATTTGCACGTCTCAATTGTGTTTGCAGAAAAATAAAACCAATTTGAAATTGATATACTTCAATATTCGTTTTTCGCTTTGTTTGAGTTATTTTTACTGTCCGTTAACAGTCTGAGTTGCATTATTCATAGCTCGACCTTTTGTCATCAAAATCCAAATTAATTGTAATTTCAACCTTTCAGTATTGTATGAACGCATCTTGCTATCTTTAATTTGTAAATATAAACTTTAAAATCACACGAAAATGCGTTTCATGATACGAATATTCAGCTGTTACACGTCAGGAATTTAATTTATTGAAATCGCATGCCAACTTTCAGGTGAAAACCTCTATAAAATGCAACAGTGTTTATTTCTTGCTTAAACCATTCAGCTAAAGTTCAAAATTATGTACGCAATCATTTGTTAGTCTGTCTAAAACCTTTTCAGCATAGGGGGCCATTGTATACAACAGGGCCGTAACAGTAGTATAAGCGTATTCCTAACAGTAAGCGTAAGCCTAAGCCTAAGTCTAAGCGTAAGGATGAGCCTATTCCTAACCCTAAGCCTAAGCGTAAACCTATTAAAACTAATAAAAAAAAACGTTAGTCTAAAGCTTAAACTGACTCTATTACAGCCCCGCCGGAAAACAATCCGGCCCTGTTCTATACATGGGTCAGATAAGGGTATACTGTAAGCAACTAATTCTAGTTTGAATCTGTCGATTTGTCGAAAAACAAATCGTCGATCGAGTAAACTTGTAATCCGGAATCTTGTCGACTCGACAATTCGTCGCCCATCAATTGGCTTATAGACGCCTTGCTTTTAAGCTTACTATTACAAGCTTAGTCACCAGAAGTCAGAGAGACCAGATGGTACCCAAGGCCCCGTCGTAGTCGGCAGCCGGCATGACCGCGTCGGTTGGCGTTGCTGGGGGCAAACATATTTGACAGTTGCGCGTACCATACAACGATTGTTGCTAATTTAGCGTCGAATGCTCAAAAAAACTATAAGCTTGACCCAAAAACACACGTAGATATGAAGAAAAATTTTAGATTCTACTGTAAATTGCAATGATTTAATTAATCAACTCAGATAGAGAATTAGGTATTTCGGGGTGTTTCTGAGTTAATAAGAGTAAATATTAACTCACTCTGAGCTGATTTAATTCCGGATGAGTTGATTAAATAATTCAGAATGAGCTCAATCAATTTAGAATTCAGGCTTGTGAACGACCTAATTCAGAGGTCAGACTTCTGAGTGCATTCAACTCATTCTGAGTTACAATCAATTCACTGGAATTTACAGTGTTGGTAAAAAATTCTAAACATCGAATTCTTTTGATTCGATCAAAAAAGTTGACTGATAGAATGGCGGGCCGATGTCAGGACTGCAGACGCCCTGATCGTTCGCTCCGGTTAGTTTGATCATTGCTGTACACTGTAAATTCCAATGAGTTGATTAATCAACTCAAACAGAGTTAGTTATTTTTGAGTAAACAGAAAACATTAAATCACTTTGAGTTGAGTTGATTCTCACTTTGAGTTTAATTGATTCCGGGTAAGTTAAATGATTAGCTCAGAGTGAGTTCTATTGACTCAGAATTGTGAGTTCTGAAAGTCCTAACTCAGATTGAGTGATTCAACTCATTCTGAGTTAAAATTAACTCGCTTGGATTTACAGTGTAGCCATATTATTAGCCTGAAAAGAAGTCTAATTTGGTATGCAAATGAGAAATAATCATAGATTTGATGATGACGGTTGACATTTGCAAGGCAAATACACTGTAAATTCTAGTGAGTTGATTTTAACTCAGAATGAGTTGAATCCACTCAGTGGTCTGAGCTCTGAAAGAGGTCTTTCAGAACTCAGAAATCTGAACTGTATGAACTCATTCTGAGTTAATTGGTCAACTAACCCAGAAATTTATCAACACACATTGAGATAATATGTACTGTCATTAACTCAGAAATAACCAGAAATAACTAATTGTCTGTTTGAGTTGATTAATTAACTCATTGGAATTTACAGCTTCGTAGAACAGACATGAGAGTTTTTGCGAGTTTTTGTCTTTGTTCATTCGGCTTTTTCTTCGTTTTGTTTCTAATTCAATTGAAGAAATAAAATTAGATTTTATAACTCAAGCGCTTTCTCTGTTGCGTTAAATGTGCGAGGGTCAGACGGAATATTTATTGTACAACCTTGTGTAGATATGTGTCTTCGTAGCATGGTACAACCGGAGGTCTGCCTCCGGCTCCGGCAGAAAATCACCCTCCGGCTCCGGCTCCGGTAGAATTTTTGCCGGAGGTTCCGGCAATTTCGGTAGTAAAATTTAGCGTAATTTTGCAAAATTTGTCTGCTTAGCGCGTTTTGTTTTACTTTTGTCACAATTTTCATGAAAAAATTTCCAAAATGTCGCAGAAAATCAGTGTAAAATCAAACAACTTAACAACATATTGCAGATATTGGCTAAAATTAACCATTTAACCATCATTTTACTACCTAATTTCGTCTCACCTCCGACTCCGGCTAGTTTCGTTGACCTCCGGCTCCGGTATTTTCCACCTCCGGTTGCACTCTGCTTCATAGCAATGATTGGTACAAAAAATACCAACGAGGAAAAAATTTATTTGCATTTTTTTCGTTTTTCTGGAGGGATGAAACAAAGAAAATATTTTTGTTGAATAATTATTGGCGTAAATAGCGATTAAATGTCGCGAAAAATAGTAAGAAGTTGGTTTTTCTCGCGCCTCCCATCTGAGCCCGTATTCTCAAATATGTATACCACCTATCACCAGTTGGTGATAGGTCCTGTAGCTTTGGAACATGAGCACGGTGAGGTTCGAAATTCAGTACATTGTTTACGTTTAAGTTGCCCTACTTTTGCACCAAATTTTCAAATCTGCAATTGCAGTTGTTCGTCAATTTCAAAACCCATCGCTAACTGATGATAGATGTTATACGCATTTAAGAATATGGGACCTGGAACGAGTTTCGGTCACGGGTGTTGATTTACTGAATTTTGTATTTATTTCTTTGATTGGATATTACAGACCCTAGTTTTACTTACGATAATCTTACTGATGAATCATCAGGCCCGTAGCCAGCTCACCTTGATAGATGGGGTTAAAGTTTTTCACGGAGGGGCATTCAAGGGTTTTCAATGAGTTACAAGCAAGGTTGAAAACTTTCTAGGGAACCCAAAATTTTGTAGGGGGGCTGAGCTCCACCTGCCCCTCCTTGGCTACGGGCTCGCGAATCATAGTTTTTTGATCTTAAAATAATTGCTATATGTATATTTTGCTGTTTTTGTTTCATGTAAACATTGCCTACTTTGTAATACGCTAATTTTCAACTAAAACGTTTGAATAAATTCATGCAGCAATGAAACTACAAAGTCGGGTAGCAATTTTTTTTGCCAAACTCAAACTTACAAGTTTGTATCCAGCCCAGGAAACTGGTATATTATGTTTTTAGACATCGGCCCATGTAAAGATCAGGGGCGAAACGATTTTCTCGATTTTCTATGTTACTGCAATAGAGTAAATTGTTTTGCTTGGCTTAGGCTTAGGCTTAGGAATATGTTCATTCTTACGCTTAGGCTTAGGCTTAGGCATAGGCTTAGACTTAGAAATATGCTTATAATACTGTTCCGCTCTGTTCTTTACATTAGCCTAGAAATCTAACAGTTTTGTGGGATTTTACCATATTCTTGTTAATTTGTTGTAAATACTTGATCCATACCAACACAGTCATGTGATTTTCTTAGTACCATTTTAACGTCAGAAGTAGCTTTCATGAATAACGTCTTTGCATTCGTTGAGGCATGTATATATGTTTTTCAATTTTTCCGTTATTTTAAACCCCGTTTTTCTTTGATCATTATGTTTTTTGAAACAATATCCCCTTTTTCGTATTGGTGTTTGCCAAAGCTTTCAATTTATTTTGAAGTTTTTTGCATGACAACCCTTGTATACCCCTCCTGAAAAACATTTAGTCTCCTCCAACAAGTTGAACCAGTTACGCGCCTGTTTCCCTTACCATTTCATGCCGAAATTTGGATTTTTGAAAAATTCGATTATTTGAGGCCGTTAAGCCTACATTCGAACCTAAAAATGCTTTATCAAAAAGTAAATACCGAGCTGACTCATGATCAGATAATTCGAAATGATGCAAAACAACGAAAATAAAAGGCCAAATTTGTTACAGGCAGGTGTTTATATTAAGTTTTGGGTCATGGCGTGCGATCTAAACCGTTTAAACGTGAACCAGTGTTGTAAATGTGAATTATAACGGAAATTGTGTCTGTTATTGCATGTATTCAAAAGCAAAGCAATACACAAGTACTGATTATTCCTAAAGGTTTTATCGCGAAATTGCAAGATGTTATTGTTATTTAGACTTTGATGCGTGACTTAATTAGCATAAGCTTTGTTGGCTTCTGCGTAGAATCTTTATGTTTTATTGTAAAGATTAAAAATATTAGAAATATAAACGTAATAGACAGTATTATATTGGTAAAAATGAACCAAAAAAAGAGTTTACAAACCCGATATTTAATTCAGACCTGTCAGGTAAATTTTTATGGTTCAAGAAAAATTTCGACTGTCGATGCCGGACCCGCAGCCAGACGGGAGTTGGGGGGCCCATCTCCTGGGAAAAGTGGCCTCTGCCCGAAAAGTTTTAACCGTGTAAAAGTGTTGTGGAATTTTGTTGCAATTTCTTCCTAATAAGTTTTAGCCTCCTAGCAAGTTGTATTTGCGTTGATTTGGGGCCTGTTTGTTTCCCCTTTATTCGAGCCTAATAAGTTGTAGATAACACATTGGCCGATATTGTCAAATGTGTGAGCACCTATATTGCCAGATGACGATAGGATTTCAAACAAGCGAACTACAACAGCTGTTGCGTTCGACTCTGCACTGGAATAAACAGGAAACAGAGCAAATTTTCGACTTTAAACGTTCCGTTAGGTTTGCGTACATTTGCGACAATTTGGTAACGAGGGAAAACTTTTAGAATCACAGCCAAAATTCCGGGTTCGTTTGGAAGTGCAACTCAGCGCATCGGTGGATTCATGAGGCACCGGATTGCATTCGTTCGACCCCGTTTTGCTGCAAATTTTACGACCCAAATGGTTCATCTTAAGTTCCCAATATTTTGAACCCCCAAATAAACGCAAAATATGTCGAGGTGACAATTGAAAATCAAAAAATTCCCATCGGTCAACCGTGAAATACCGAAATAATTTGTTAAAACAGTATCCGGTCCCACCGGAAAAATCCTAAATCTGACACTGGATCATCTGTTTAATGATGAGGTTTAGCCAAAACAAGTCAGATAGCGAAAACTGCCACATTCTGAATTGTTGCGATTATAAAATCATTCCAAAACGTCAATAATTTGACGCAATTTAAACCCCAGTAAAACGCGCTGCAGTAATCCAAGTTTAAAGCTGGGCTGTCGCCGGGCCCGTAGCCAAGGGGGGCCAGAGTGGGCTGTGCCCCCCCCCGGTAAATTTTGGCCCTCCCTCGAAAATTTTCAACCATGCTTGTAAGCCATGGAAAACCCTTGAATGGCGCTCTTGAAAATTTTTAGCCTCGCTAGCAAGGTGAGATGGTTACGGGTGTGGTCTTCACTAGCAGACGGCGAGAGCCTCACATTTCTACCTGTCGACATTTTCGTCCGCCGCGGCTTGGAAATTTTGTCGACAGCATTAAAACAATTCTGTTATGAAAATTGTACTTTCTCCCTAAAAACGTTGTTGCCGGCCCGAAGGCAAGGACGACTAGGATGGCTCAGCTCCGCCCCCCCGGGTACAATGACGCCCACCCTCGAAAATTTTGTAACCATAGTTGTAAGTCATTCAAACCCCATGTATGCCCTTCGCGAAACATTTTTAGCCCCCCTAGCAAGGTGAGCTGGTTACGGGCGTGTGTTGTCACCCTTTTAACTGTAAAATTTCTGGCTTCGGCTCTTTTAAAACGGTCATTTATTTTGAGTCGTTTTTATAAACGAACCATCATTAAAGTAACATAGAGTAATTGCGAAGCCAAATGCACTCTTATAAGACGATAATGATTTTTTGACCCTGGTTTTTAGTTCTTAATTCATTCCTGTGTTCAGACACAATCAAACGGTTTCGTTTTGTGACATATATGCAGCTTTAGAAACCTCGTATTCTCAACTGTGTATAGCAACTTTTATTGCCGACAGTTCAGATAGTGGGATTCGTTACGTTACAGATAACAAAATTGATCAAAGTGCCTGTCGGTTATTTGTCTTGTGTCAATAGCTTGAGCGATAATACAAGGTTATAGGAATGTACTTTCAAAATTTAAGTACGTTTTAAAGTTTAGAACTCAAATGATTTGGTCGTGGAGTCATTTATGAGCTACAATTAGGGTTAATAATTGACATTTATGGATCTAATTAGGGTTTAGGGACTCTATCCGCTTACGGACCCTTATTAGGGATACGGACTCTTATTGATTCGGACTTAAAATGCCCCCTCTTATTACCCCTCTTATTCGGTTCAATACAGTAAAACAAAAAGTTTGCTATACAAGCGCACATATACCGGTATATGAAGTTGTTGAAATGACCACATGGTATAGGGGTAACATGCTTGACTTGAGCGCGGGCCCGTAGCCAAAGAAGGGCCTGAGGGGGCGGAACCCCCTGGAAAATTTTTAGTTCCCCATAGAACGTTTTCAACCTTGCTTATAAGTCATTGAAACCCTTTAAAAGCATCTCTTGAAAATTTTCAGCCCCCCCGTAGCAAAGTGAGCTGGCTACAGGCCTGCTCGAGCGCAAGAGGGCCAAGGTTCGAATCTCGATTGGTCCATAACTTAAGCATAACTTCGAACAGCGGTCGTGTAGACCGTGTAGTTTCAACAATGCCCTACCTTTACTACATGCAAACA
The DNA here is from genome assembly GCA_030248215.1 of Enoplolaimus lenunculus. Lineage (NCBI taxonomy): Eukaryota > Metazoa > Nematoda > Enoplea > Enoplida > Thoracostomopsidae > Enoplolaimus > Enoplolaimus lenunculus. The sequence continues at coordinate 11,717 of JASANG010001268.1, forward strand.
GCTTCGAATAGCTTGCAGCATGCATAGATACAGCAATTTTCAGCAATTACTTGCAAAAACGCAACAACCGTGCATGCACATCCTGTTTGATTTTTTGCTATCAAAACTTGATATAACGATTTAATGGTGAAATTGCGTTTGGCTTCTTGCTCGCAAGGTTTATTCAATCATTGGGTCTTTGGTTTAGAATCGGTTGCTACGGCACATTTGGGGAACCGGAGCCAAATTTTACGTATGATGCCTTCTGCAAGCCCCGTAGCCCATGCAGTCGAAACAACTTTAGGGCGGATATTCATTCTCACAAGCATTACTGGTTTTGCTGAATCATTTCAAGAATGGGTTCAACCATCCTGTTAACCCCCCGGTCTGGCTACGGACCCGGTTAGTACTCGCTCTCTTTTAAATGTTTATGTCAGCTTAATAAAATAGACCATCTTAATAGTTCGTTCTATCTATTTTATTCGAATTCTAATCACAGTCAGTCAGTAGATTAAGCATCAGTCGAAACCCCTCGGGGTCGTTTAGTACGTAGTAATAACCTTTAGAAACTATAGGTTAGTTTTGCGGAATATGATAGAAACAAAAACATTTTACTAAGAAACAGCCTATTGTTCTGATTTTCGTCGCCCAGAGTTGACCACAACAAAGGAATTGAGTTAAAAAATATGGCAGTCATCTGAACAAGGTATGGTGGCTTTTTATTGTAAGGGTTGCGCTATATTTGACGTCCGGCGCTGTCCGTCGCCGTGCGTCACCCGTACGGCACCATGCGTTACCCCTACGGCGCCGTCCGTCACCGCCCATCACCATATGTTATCGTATGTGAGTTATTTGCATACGATGCCGCACGGTGATGGACGGCGTCGGATATCGCCGCACGTCAACAAAGGTATAGCGCAACCCTTATAGTGAAAACATATTTACAAGAGTTGACGAATTCATGGGGGTCACTCCGGCTTTGATAACCAATGTCAGTTTAGGTGGGAACCAAGGACATCAGACCTTTCTACCAAGCAGCTGGAAAAGTGGGCTAGAGCGGGAATTGAACTCTCAGCGTATGGATCCTTAAGCGAGCACTCTACCACTGCGACACGTAGCCTGCCTCACCAACTGCATTTTTCGTCGACTATGTGTCGACCGTATGCTGCCAGCAAGCATGCATACATTGCACTGCACTATATTGCATGTACACATAACGGGCAGGCATGTCTCACATGCTTACAACCAACAGACATAAAAATCAAAATTTTGTATTAAAGTTTAGTGCTAAAATTGCGTTTACCGTTTCGCTTGAAATATTCGCGAGCTTTGTTAATTATTATAAATCGTATGCAAAACTCAAAACGTTCTGGATCAGCCATTGTTTACAAACAAAGTTTGGCCGTATAAGGCGTGGGGATTTCTTTAATTTTCACCGCCGAGTATTTTGTCAAAGACAGTCACTAAAATTTATAAAACGCAATCGACAGTTACTATTTTTCAATTTTTAAGTTTGTGTCGTTAGATTTCGTAAATTTTTTAAAAATTGAAATTTCAGGCCGGACTACTTGCCGTTTTTCGATTAGTATACAAGGCTGTCTATTACCGGTGTGAAATTCCACACGGTGGTAAAAATTAAAGTATGCCCTTCTGACTACGGCCAGTACCGAGAGCGAATCTGGTCGAAAGCCGACGCCTCAGTGAAAGCCTAAGGATCGCACAGTGCCGCGATGTGACACTCAATAACGTCCGTTACCGCAGGACATTGCGTGTCACAAATAAAACTATTTCTCTAAAGGTTCATTGACATGCCCGGATATTAGACTAATAATGCGTATGTTCAATAATGATGACCGGGTTTCCGGCTGGCAATTTTGAAAAGCCTGTCGAAGGTGCTTTTTTATTGATTCTGAGGAAATCTCTAAACGACATAATATTCCATTAATCCTTTACTTTGTATACGTCTTTGGCATCTATTAAGTTAAGTGGTTGCATTGTGCAACGGTGAGACATTATGTTGGCTTGGGTGACTGGTAACTTGAGTCCCTGGTTTGATTGCTGTTCGATGCAAAACCGAAAAATATATTGTTTCAAATTTTCGCTGGTTTAAGTAATTAAAAAGTTTCAAATTTATTGATTTCGGATTTTCGCGCACAAATTGCAGCTGCAAGTTCTCGTTGCAAAAACTTCTATTAATCAATAATGTTGAAAAGGAGGAAAACAACGAGATATGACATTGTTTAGACTTTCGAATAAATCTGCTGAATCTTAGAGATTAAAAGGACATTTTCGTTCGTTTCGCTCGCTGGCATACCTACGGTTATACCCATGCGAAGTGAAATTTAGGCTACGCCTCTGTTAGTTTGTGTCGAATGACGATGGCTTACAACGATACAAGAACATAGCAAATAGCAGTGTTTATTGAAAAATATACTTTCGTTAATATTTGAGAAACCTTTGAAGCTGATTTTGATTAAAGTTTAGGGCGGCGTTATACTTGATGTTCAAAAAATTTTGTTTCCAAATTGTTACGGTGGCGCTATACTTGACGTGCAGCGCCGTTCGCCGTCGCCCGCCACTGTCCGTCATCGTCCGGCGCCGTGCGTCACCGTCCGGCGCCGTGCGTCACCGTCCGGCGCCGTGCGTCACCGTCCGGCGCCGTGCGTCACCGTCCGGCGCCGTCCGTCACCGTCCGTTACTCGTGCGCCACCGTCCGGCGCCGTGCGTCACCGTCCGTTACTCGTGCGCCACCGTCCGGCGCCGTGCGCCACGGTCCGTTAGTCGTGAGTCACCGTCCGATGCAGTGCGTCATCGTCCGTTACAATACATTATACATGTGTAATTTGCGTACGATACCGCTTTGTGATGCATGGTGACAAACGGCATCGTACGGGTGACGAACTTCGCCGAACGTCGTCAAAAGTAAAGCGGTTCCCATATGCGCTGTCATGTGGCAATTCACGTTCGTAATCTTACGATGCCAGACGGCATTAAGCGAAAAGTTTTCAGTTTACTATCTATAACCCCTTCTCACATAGAGTTGATATGGGCAACTGAGCGCAGTGTATACACGTTAAATAATATACATCACACAGTGTTTAAAAATTGCAAAACGTATACATAGAACTAAATCACCACAAGAGGTGAGAGCCCCCTCGAGCTCGAGCGTCAAGCTCCTATAGCTGAGTGGTGATGGTATACGCCTCCCACTCCAGTTACCGGAGTTCGAATCCTAGCATAAAAGAAGGTCTCAGGGGAATAGAAAATATTCATGTGATAAAGGGTTAAAATAGCCGAAAACAATTGTGTCAAACCTTTGGAAACAACTTTGAAAAAACACTTGAAGAAAATACTTCGTTTTCACCCCAATGCTTAACATCTGACATAAATCTCAGCCTCTCGCACACTGTTTGTTACACATGTTTTGGTAAAATATACTTAATTGAATAGCATAGAATTCCTGAGGGGCCAGCCTTGATAAACATGCTTGTAATTAATCTGCGGTAATTTTAGAACGATTCGGCTAATTTTAATAGCGTATTACTTTTGGATCGCTTCGCTCTCGAGATTTTGTCCCATGCCCGTAGCCAGCTCACCTTACTAGGAGGGGCTAAAACTTTTCAAGAGGGGCAAACAAGGGTTTCCGTTGTCTAATACAAGCAAGGCTGAAAATGTTCCAGAGGGGTCAAAATTTTTCCAGGGGGGTGGCTCAGTCCCCCTGGTCCCCCCTTGGTTACCGGCCCGCGTTGTCCACAGTTCTACCGGTTTTGACTTCTTATTACCTTAAACGTTGCATGACCATGATTTTCAGCTCGTAAGCACATTCCATTGTATAACGTAGGTCTACAAATTCTCTCAAACCACGATATATAGAAATATATATCCAACCTCGGACCCCCTTCATCCATTACTGCATTGACCCGAATAAGAGGAGGGGACTGATATTTCTTTGGACTCTCCAGAGGATACCCCCATTGTTATTCGGTTACGGACTGTTATTTATTTTTAACCCACGCTCCGCCACCCTTCGTTACTGATATATCCGGTACTGCAATTATCCGTTGAATTAAACGTTTATTTGTCTTGTGTCAATAGCTTGAGCGATAATTCAGTTTCTAACTCAAATTATTTGGTCCTGGAGTCATTTATGCGCTACAATTAGGGTTAATTGACATTTATGGACTCTAATTAGGGTTTAGGGACTCTATCCGCTTACGGACTCTTATTAGAGATACGGACTCCAATTGATTTGGACTCAAAATAGGGACCCCCTCTTATTACCCCCTCTTATTCGGTCAATACAGTAAATTCTGTATCCGTCGCTGTAAATAAGCTAAAATACTGCAAATGCTTCAAGCAAACGAAAACCAAAATGAACAAAACCAGGATCGTATCAACATGGGGATATGTTTAATTTTTACAAGGACGCTAAAAATTCCGGGATCACGTTATTATACAAAGTTTGTCCCAACAGGTGAAAAATTAAGCCTGAATAGCCCTCAAATTTAGCTAAAATTGATGAGCAGGGTTCCAACACAATTCCGATTCTGGCTAAAATTCCGATAAAATTTGGGTTCTGACACAGATTCCGATTGGCTGCTACTCCGATGCCGGAATTCCGATTTTTCAGTAATGAGTTTTTAAGGTGATTGAACTGAGATTTTGCTTGTTGTTTCGTTCGGTTGCAAGTCTGTTTGTTTTTGTTAGTACTGTAGTGACCCGAATAAAAGGGTGTAGGGTAATAAGAGGAGGATCCCCATTTTGAGTCCCAATCAATAGGAGTCCGTATCCCTAATAAGAGTCAGTAAGCGGATATAGTCCCTAGATCCTAATTAGAGTCAACGAAGGTCAGTTGTTCCTAATTGTAGTGCGTAAATGACTCCAGGACCAAATAAAATTGAGTTCCAATCTTTAAAGGGTACTTAAATTTTGAAAGTACATTCCTAAGTATAACCTTGTATTATCGCTCAAGCCATCGACACAAGACAAATAAACGTTTAATTCAACGGATAATTGCAGTACCGGATATATATCAGTACCGAAGGGCGGCGGAGCGTTGGTTAAAAATAAATAACAGCCCGTAAGGAATAACAAGGGGGGTACCCTCTGGAGAGCTCAAATAAATATCAGTCCCCCTCTTATTCGGGTCAATTAATTATCAAAATGTGACTGCAATTTAAAATTATAAGGTCTACCTTAAAATGAATAACAAAATTTTAACTTAAATTTCTACTTCATAGCGGCAAGCAGTGATGTTAGGTCATCAAATTTCAAATAAAGGTCTATATTTGGTTCAAAGCATCCTTACTGCAGTGACAGCGGCATTGTTCTGCTATTTATGGCTTATAAGATTTCATATTCAATGTTTTGAAATGCTAAAAATGCTTAACTGCAAACAAAATTAAGGCCAAGCGGATCCAGTGCTCTTAGAATTGGCAGCCATCCATCAATATTATATGTTATATATACAGCGTTATAGTACATCGCTAATACAGTCAGCTATACAAGCAATTTTTACTGAAAACAGACAAGAAGACAAACACTTTATTTTTAATAGAATAGCAAAACTTAAATTCCGGTTTCGACAAAAAATTTGATTCCGATTCCGTCAAAATGTATTTCCAATTGGAACCCTGTTACTGAGCCTTTGTAGTCCCCTTTCGTTTCGGCCCCTAAAAACTACGCCAAAAAACACCGTAGGAACCTTTTGTGGTATTACAGTCTTAACCGTTTAAAATCCATCAATTTGTATAAAGAACATATAAACAACTTAATGAAATGGCTTATGTTGGTTAACGGTACACTTTGTATCTTCAGATTAAGAAAAAACTAACATCATTTTAGAGAAATCGAAGTCTTTGAAGCGTTTTATTAATCTTGATGCATTATTCGTCTTCAGAGTGAGTATACAGGGTATAAACGGATAGTAAAAATAATGGAAACGGAAACGAAAAACGAATATTGAAGTATATCAATTTCAAATTGGTTTTATTTTGCTGCCAACACAATTGAGACGTGCAAATGTTCACTGGGCTTTGTGAAATTTTCAAGAAAAAATAGCGGATGCACTGAAATTTTTAAGATTATGGATGAATATCGTAATTTTTGTTTCAGTTCGGACAATTGCAGCACATCTGTAGTAAAAAAGTGCGAGAAATTTGCGTAATTTATAAACTAATTTTGAACGTAAAAATGAACAAATTCCCAATATTTCAATAACGAAGATGTAAACGGATACCGATTTTTGCTGGAAACAGATATCTGGTTTACACCCCGTGAATATGTCTTTTTGTATTAGCGGAATATTTTGCTAATTGCTGAATAAGAACACGGTTTGTATTGCAAGAAAGCAATCAATCGCTAACAGTTTATAACTACAAAGTGTCTGATTATGGCCATTTAAAGATCAGGGCGAAACGTTTTTCTGTTGGACTGCAATAGAGTAAACTTAAGCTTAAGACTATCTGTTTTGGTTGGCTTAGGTTTAGGCGTAGGCTTAGGCTTAAGAATATGCTCATTCTTACGGGCTTAGGCTTGGGCTTAGGCTTAGGAATATGGTTATAATACTGTCTCGCCCTTGTTCTTTACACTGGCCCTGAAAGCAAAGGTGAAAAGTTTTCTTAAATCCACTTAAAACAGCATACGTTAGCCAGCTGGACATTTTTCCTAGCGTTTAATTGCCTTCTAAGGCAGTAGAACAACAGCTGTCTATCAGCAATGATTGGGTGATATTTGAATAATTTAGAAACACAAATTTTAGACTTGTGACCACAACGGAAGAATGACGGCGTTTGTTAGAAAAAATATGCGTTGATTTTTGCAATGCTCATAGTTGCAGTGTTTGAACACTCGTTTGTTAGATATTACTTCCTGTCCATAGGATTGAATTCAACTGTGAAAATTGAACAGGGTTGAAAATATCTGAATTCAACGAATGAAATTATTACCGACGTTATTTTTGGATTTTTTTGGCTGAGCAAACCATAGACATATTCTTCTAAGTTGACGTTAGCTTGTGTTTCAGTAATGCTTAAGTACAAATGCCGTAATATCAAACTTGACCTGTAATTTAAGTGCCTCGCGTCGGCCGGTATTTCGCCCTGACCCACAGATGGCTAATCTTGCTTGGAACTGTGGCTAAAACGTTTTAGCAGGGTCATTACAAACAAGGACTTTACATTAGATGACTTACATCTGAAGTCGAACGGTTTATGAAGGGCCAACAGTGTTCTGGGATGCTGAGGCCCATTCCGCTACCATTGGCCTCCCTCAAGATAAGAAGTCAATCCAGCACCGCATATTCATTATTACCACATCAAGGTATAATTTAGACTCTTACGACAGGAAGTTACCAAGAGTTTTATAATTTTCTGAGGGAAAACATTTTTAGATAAGTTTTTTTTTTAAGTTTTGTCAAAAATTTAACCGTAAAGATTGTTTTTGTAGAAGAAGCACCGCCAGCTGTCTGACGCAAAGATCAGGGGCGCAGAGTTTTTCAATGGGACTGCCATTGAGTAAGCTACAGCTTTAGGCTAATTTTTGGCTTGGCATAGGCTTAGGATAAGGCTTAGAAATACGCTCATTCTGACGCTTAGACTAAGCCTTAGGTTTAAGCTTTGGCTTTGGCTTAGGCTTAGGCTTAGGAGTATGCTTATAAAACTGTTCGGCCCCTGTTCTTTACATTGGCCCGCCAGCTCAAAGCAGAGCTGAATTTTGATGATCGCATCGTTCTGTGGTTGTTTTCTAAAACAACATTTACATGCAATCAGACAGAAAACGAAATAAATGTTTCAAATAACTTAATTTGATGATTTCTGTACGAACTTACGATGAAATGTGCGAAACTCAGACGAGTTTTCGTGTAACATCAATTAGTAGCATACTTCTGACACGAAACGTTCTGAATTATCAAACTATGAAATTATTAAGCAACATTGTTTGAATATCCTCCTTCATTCAGGTTATACTGCGCTCGCCAATGTCAAAAAATGTCCCACCATTTTAATAGCTAGCTAATTTGCGAACACTCTCTAAAAATAGTGTCCAAACTATTAGCTAGCTATACGAATGACCTACAAAATAAAGCGACGTGGCAAAAATAGTGTTGTAAAAATATCACCCTTTTAAAACACAGTGGATATTGTACGGCCAATGGTTAGAAACGGCAGAGTTTAAAATTTCTTATAATTTTTCAAATTTTGGCGGGAAAATTCAAATTTTTGCGGTAAAATTCAATTTTTGGCGGGAAAACTTAAATTTTGGCGGGAAAATTCAAATTTTTGCGGTAAAATTCAATTTTTGGCGGGAAAACTTAAATTTTGGCGGGAAATTCAAATTTTGGCGGGAAAATTCAAATTTTTCGGGAACAGTTAAATTTTGGTGGAAAATTCAAGTTTTGGCTGGAAAATTTAAAATTTGGCGCGAAATTCAAATTTTGGCGGGAAAAGTTAAATTTTAGTGGAAAATTCAAATTGTGGCGGGAAAATTTAAATTTTGGCGGGAAAACTTAAGTTTTGGCGCGAAATTCAAATTTTGGTATAAAACTGAAATTTTGGCGGAAAAATTCAAATTTTGTTGGGAAAATTCAAATTTTGCCGATAAAACTCAAATTTTTCCGAAAAATTTCAAAATTTTGCTTGAAAATTCAAATTTAAGCATGACATTCAAATTTTTTGGTAAATTGTATTATGGTGCAAGAAATAACACATTGTCAAAATACCCTGCCATTTTCCGAACATGTCCTAAGAATAGACTGCAAAGAAACGACATACTAGCTAAATAGTGTGAAAATAATTACTTGGTGCAAGAAATAGCTGTAATTTTATTGCTACTTTATAATAATGACATGGACATTTTTTAACATTGGCGAGCGCAGCATAACCTGGATGGTGCATAAATGCCGAAGTCTTTTGAAATTTTAACACAGCTGGAAATGTCGTTGCTGTATGTATTAACTGTCATATGTACACAGTTTCAGTTACAAGGCTGCAACTGCGAGGAATTATTGGACGCGGCACCGCGGGCCCGTAGCCAGAGAGGGGTCAGGTGATCTCAGTCCGGGGAAAATTTTTTTGCCCCCCCCCCCTAGAAAATTTTAAACCCTGCTTGTAAGTGATTAAAAACCCTTGTATGCATCTAATGAAAAATTTTTAGCTACCCCTAGCAAGAAGAGCTAACTTCACTACGACAATATATCGAGAGCATTAAAGCAAGTCTATTATCGGCGTATAGTGAGCGAAGGTCCGGTGGATATCTGTTTTACTGAAGTTTCTGGGAGGGAAGACCCAGAAAACCCCTTTTGCCTGCTGTAAGGTTCCAATTGCAATTAATAGTTTCATATGAACTTATAATTTCAAGAAATAAAATATAGACCGTCTTTTTTGGGTTGCGCTACACTTGTCGTACGGCGCCGTCCGTCACCGTGCGTCACGGTGCGGTATTGTACGCGAGTTACTTACGTACCATACCGTATGGTGACGGACGGTGATGGACATGGGCCGTACTGGTGACGGACGGGTGACGGACGCAATGGAATTCATGAAAACTATACCGCAACCTTTATACAACAAAATAATGTAAAAAGTAAACCTGTAACTCAAGCAAGCATTTCATTTAAAACGTCAAACGTACTTATTTCGTTTCGTTTGAAAATTTCAATTTTGAATTAATTTAAGTTTTTTTTCGGCGAAAACACTGATTGTTACTGTTGAATTTAACTAAAACACAACTGTCTTATTATTTAATTCACGAATGATTCGGTCAAAAATTATAATTTATTATCAACTTTTGTGCGGTTAAATTTCTGATAATTTCTATGGATTATAAACGAAATGGCCAGTGTTACTTTAAGGGGCGTAACAGTAGATTAAGCGTATTCCTAAGCCTAAGGTTTTAAGCGTTGCGAAAATGTATTCCTAAGCCTAAGCCTAAGCAAAAAATGTAATCTAGAATCTAAAGCTATTCTTTAATAGACCCACCAGAAACCTGGACACCCCTTAAAGTAACATGGGTCAACTAAATTGTCAAAATTATACGATTGATGAAAAGATGAAACTTTTCGGAATATAATGAGGCTGTCTACAAATGATTTTAGATTTCAAATCTTTTAAATAATTATTTCTAGAATAACAGTATTTGAGTTATTTACAACAGTTCTTCTACAGCTAAAACCTCTATAGGGTGGCACACGCTATGGTGTTAGTAACCTACTTTAATGCCTTCCAACGTCGTCCAGCCCGAGATGCCACTGCAAGCCAATTAATTTACAATTAAAATTTTATTACTCTTAGGTTGCAGGTAAGCAAAATACTGTAGATTCTCCGTTAACCATTCAACAACTGATAATGCATGCGGCCAGTGTTACTTTTACGGTCGCAACTCTATAGATTAAGCATATTCCTAAACCTAAGCGTAAATATAAGTAAGCAAAACAGTTTTAATCCTAATCCTATTCTATTACAGTCGTACGAGAAACGGGGCGACCCGGAAAATCTGCAATTGGATACTTTCAATATTGTGTTTACGCCAGTCTTATTTGATGTTTAAAATAACTACAGTTCTTGTCGATTTAGAGTCGAATAACAAATGAATAACAAAAGAAAATAGTTTTTTATTTTTACAACTTTTTTGCAAATTAATCATATTCGGCACCTTTTTAAAGTCCTAATTCCAACTTCCGGTCACAACTGGGTTTGACAGAATAACAATTATACAATGGAACAAACGGCTAAGGATCATAAAGTCTTACAATTGGAAGACGAAAGCCTTATTCACACGTGTGAGGTTTTGCAGCGAGAACGTGCAGCTGCAACTTGTACTTGCAAGTTTTGTCCAACATGCCCTTCGAAAAACTTGCAGTTGCAAATAATTCATTAAAAATCATAGCATGGAATTTAGTTCACTTGTGTGAATAACCATGCAAGTTCAATTAATTTATTGCAGCCGCTCTTTCATTAGCTGATGAAAAAATGCAAGTTCAGCGTGTAATTTACAAGTGCAAGTTCTCGCAGCAAAAACTTGCACGTGTGAATGGAGCTGAAGTATTTAATAAAAATGACTTCATTATTGGGATCACAGTGTTCTTTAATAGTAAAATTAAGGAATGCGCTATAACTTTGACTATTTTAATGTCGTCTGCCATTGAATGTTATCCAACGAAGGTCCGCATGGCGCAGTAAAGTGAAAAATCTTTTCCTTACAAATTATTTTGCTGTGCCATTTGACACATGACACTGCGTAACAATTTTTATACAAAACTTAACCCATGTATAGAGCAGGGCCGGAATAGTATTATAAACATATTCCTAAGCCTAAGTTTAAACCTAAGCCTAAGTCTAAGCGTATAGATGAGCCTATTTCTAAGCCTAATCCTAAGCCTAACTCTAAGAAAAAAATAGTCTAAAGCTTAAACTGACTCTATTATGGCCCCTCCGGAAAACGACCCGGCCCAGTTCTATACATGGGCCCAAAAATTTTCGACTTCCGGCGCCGTCCGTACCGTACGTCACCATAGAGGCGCCGAACAGCGGCACATAACCAAGTGTGGCGCCCCCAGAAAAAACTTTTTTGCTTTAATCGTAAACGAAACGTGTGACAAATACGTCTTATATAAGTAATTAATACGTTAATGTTATAAGCCGGCCAACAGCCAAGGTGGGAACGACACAGAAGGGGTTTAGCACCCCCTCTGTAAAAAATTTCAGACCCCTAGAGATTTTTCATCCTTGCTGGTAAGTCATTGAAAACCATTCTATGACCCTCCTGAAAAAATTTTAGCCCCCCCCCCCCAGAGCAAGTTGAGCTGCCTACGGGTCTGAAGTGTTAGCTATATATTGATATATCTTTAGACCCTCTCGTTATGTACCTGGGAATGTTTGCTTAATCCATACTTAATAAAATTGTCCAAACAGCTTAATCTGTCCCAACTCAAACATGATTAGGTTTTATTGAGAAATGTTTATATAAGATACAGTAGCATGCAAAGAAGTTTTAAGCCACTACGCCGAAATGCAAGAAAACGTTGATTCTTAACCATTTCTCACATGAATATTTTCAATTTCAACTGTCATCTGCGTTGAATGCCACCTTTTATAGCTCTTTGAATCTCGACAACTTATCTGAATGGGTTAAGTTGAGAATATAGATGAAGTCGCCATGAAGGCTAAAATAGAATACTGACCAGCGATTTTAAATAAGGCATTTGGGATCGTTTTCTGATGAAAGTTTGAGAAAAGTTGAGATATTTCACGTGGACAAACAATCAGGTTGAAATGTTTTCTTAAACAACTCTCACAAGGGGAAGGGCCCATGTATAGAACATGGACGGATCGTTTTCCGGAGGGGCTATAATAGAGTCAGTTTAAGCTTTACACTAATTTATTTCCTTAGGCTTAGGCTGATCCATACGCTTAGGCTTAGGAATATGCTTATACCACTGTTCCGGCCCTGTTCGATACATGGTCCGGAGAAAGAATGTGCAGCACATTTTCAAAAAGTCAAATTTCAACCTTAAACCAGTTTTGAGGCTTGAAACGTGAACCACAGATATGTATTATTTTACACGTCATGTCACTAATATTTTGAACCACAGGGTTTACATTTAACGCTTACCACAAAATTTTGCTGTGCCAAATGGTATGGAAGCCCTAAACTACTTTTGGTTCCCCTTACACCTAAATTAAAGGGAACGGCGGATTATAAGGTTCAGCTATAAATGTAAACGTTGACCTTTAAAACATAGCGGAAAAAGTTTGGTTGAATACATTGGAGTTAATACAACATCTATTGAAAATGGACCCTTTGAAAAACCAAACAACAGAGCCAAAATATTCAATTCAAGCTCTTGCTCACGTTCCTGTAACATTCTTGTTAATGGCTGGCTGATCCATCTTATACGACAACGTAATTTAATTGCCACGCCATTCAGAGAAGTGTAAATAAATTATTGCGAATGCTCAGACTCAAGGTTTACTGTAATTTTCAGCGAATTTATTTTAACTCAGAATGAGTTGAATTCACTATAACAGGTGTCAGCACAGAATTATGTCTTTCAGAACTCAGAATTCTGCTTTACTGTAGTGACCCGAATAAGAGGGTGTGGGGTAATAAGACGGGGTCCCCATTTTGAGTCCCAATCAATAGGAGTCCGTATCCCTAATAAGAGCCCGTAATTAATCAACTAAACCAGCATTAAATCAGCTCAGAGTGAGTTAATGTTTACTGTTATTAACTCCGAAATAACCAATTCTCTCTGTGAGTTGATCAATCAATTCATTGGAATTTTAACGTATTATTCGTTTCAGAAGCCTGATTAATATCTGGCAAAATGTTTAATTTAACAAACGCCACAACAACTGCATCGATTTCTCAACCGGAAACAGACGTCATCCGATGCATCGTTGCGTTGTACGACAGCGTTTCAGTGTATTTTTGTGGAATCGCTCTTCTGATCACTGTTTCTATTGGAGTTGTCGGCAACTTTGTTGGCTTAACGTTGGTTATAAAATATTTGAAGATGTGTGTGTTTCGGTATTATTTGATTTCGCTTTGTATCAGCGATACAGGTTAGTGGTACACTTGTTCGATAGTTATTTTGGACAATGTTACTTTACTTGGCGTAATTATAGATAAAGCGTATTGTAAGCCTAAGCCTAAACCTAAGCGTTACAAAAATGTGTTCCTAAGCCTAAACCTAAACCTAAGCTTTGCAAAAATGCGTTCCTAAGCCTAAGCCTAAGCCTAAATCTAGAATCTAAACCTACTTTTTTATAGACCCACCAGAAACGTGGACGTTCCTTAAAGTAACATTGGGTCGTTATTTTAATATTCTATACCGACATCTGGCATACGACGACAAAATCTATACGTTCAAGAGACAAATTGCAATTAACTGGTGTTTTTTTAGGTAAAGTTCACAATTCAAATTTCAAAGACGGCTGTATTTTGGTTGTTTGGTTTTAGCAAAATTTTCGATGTGATTCCGTTTTAAGCAAAACGTAGAAGTATCGATAAAGTAACAAATCACATAAGCCACGGCTGAATACACTGCCCAACCTGTTCGTCGTAAGCCTAAACCTTAAATCTTAAATGTGGCTGAAACTGTACAAGAGTACCTTTAGTTACCGTTTGTCTGACCATTTAAGTTACAGTTTGTCTGACCAGTTAAGTTACAGTTTGTCTGACCAGTTAAGTTACAGTTTGTCTGACCAGTTAAGTTACAGTTTGTCTGACCAGTTAAGTTACAGTTTGTCTGACCAGTTAAGTTACAGTTTGTCTGACCAGTTAAGTTACAGTTTGTCTGACCAGTTAAGTTACAGTTTGTCTGACCAGTTAAGTTACAGTTTGTCTGACCAGTTAAGTTACAGTTTGTCTGACCAGTTAAGTTACAGTTTGTCTGACCAGTTAAGTTACAGTTTGTCTGACCAGTTAAGTTACAGTTTGTCTGACCAGTTAAGTTACAGTTTGTCTGACCAGTTAAGTTACAGTTTGTCTGACCAGTTATTGTGATTTTTTGCATTATTACAGCGATTCTTATTTCTTGTCTGTCGTTTGTGGTCATTCCTCGTCTGAGTCAATTATTTCAACTCAATTTACGTGTCCACAACGCCATTCCGGTGCTGATAATGATATTTTTTCCTCTCGGCCTAACGGCCCAAATGACATCGACGTGGATGGTCGCTAGTATGAGTTTCATGCGTGCACTGTCAGTAAAATTCCCAATGAAAATGCGGCTCTACAACGAATTGCGTTTAGCAAAAACGGTTGTTGCGTTCGTTTACATATTTTCAATTGCGTACAACGTCCCACGTTTCGCTGAGTTGAGAATTATTTACTGTTTCGACAGTCGGTTCAATTCAACTACGGCAATCATTTCAACGACACCGTTGCGAATGAATCCGTTGTACCAACGCATTTACGTTATCGCATGTTATACGCTGTTCTTTTTTGTGGTTCCATTTTCAATAATTGCACTCAGTAATGCAGTTACTTGGGTAACAATGTTAAATGTTAAGCAGGTTCGTAAAGGACTACGCGAACAACAAGTGACTTCAGACGCGAAAGTATCGTTGTTGTCAAAAACGGGCGCCGATCGGCGATGTATAACCGTGGTACATCGTGCGGAACCCTCGAACGACAATGGTGTGTCACCCTTGACCGGATTAAATACAAAATCCCGACCCGTGAGACTCAATCAATCCCGACCCTCGGCGGCTCAAAAATCAAGAGCGGTTGACCCGAATAATTCGCTCGTTTCGACGCTGCTTTTATTCATTTGTATATCGTTTTTGTTGTGTAATATGTTACCGTTTGTAATTAATATACTGGAAATATCTCAAGCCGCAATCTCGGCTCATGTTTACAGTTTTCTGACTGATTGCGGCAATTTTTTGGTGAGCATAAATTCGTCGCTGAATTGTATGATTTATTTGATGTTCAGCGGACGATTTAGACAAAATTTGTCGAGTTCAATCAACAGTTTTGTGTCGTCGACGCGAAGGACAAATTCAACCAGCGATGTTAATTTTAAAACCGGGTTTCGATTTACGTATCGGTAAGTTTTGTTGTTTTGATTTGTACACTGCAAAAAATGGTGAGTCAAATCGAATGTCTCCGAAATAGGCTTTTCCGGACTACACAAACTGAGTCAAATTCGACTCCGCCAGAGTCAAATTGAATGTGTCCGAAATAGGCTTTTCCGGACTACACAAACTGAGTCAAATTCGACTACGCCAGAGTCAAATTGAATGTGTCCGAAATAGGCTTTTCCGGACTACACAAACTGAGTCAAATTCGACTCCGCCAGAGTCAAATTCGACTACCTGAGGGACTCGGCTGAGTCGAATTTGTCGCTGGCGGAGTCGAATTTGACTCAGTTTGTGTAAAGTTCTGAAAAGCCTATTTTGCAGAGAGTCAATTTCACTCACCACTTTTTGCAGTGTAAGATTCTGCTGGTTATTTTAGAGCCTGTAAGACGCCTTTATACTTAATTCTTCAATAGTTTCTTGGGATACATTCAGGCCCGTACCCAGCTCACCTTGTTAGGAAGGGGGCAAAAACCTTTCAGAAGGGGCATTCAAGGGCTTTCAATGACTTACAACCAAGATTGAAAATCTTTTAGGGGGCCAAAATTTTTCCAAGGGGTCTGAGCCCCCCTGACCCACCCTTTGCTACGGGCCCGTGTACATTCCGTTTACGTTTGTTCGTGTATGCATTTGTTTAACGTCAGAGAGAGTTTTTTACAAGGTCGAAGCCAGGATGGAACCAAAACAGCTGCTGAATCAATTTAAGAATTTCCCCAATTACTTTACGCTTTATACTGACGCGTCATGTTATTCCACACAAACAACCCCAGCACAACCAATTCTGGGCCCATGTATAGAATAGGGCCGGATCGTTTTTGGAGGGGCTATAATAGAGGCAGTTTAAGCTTTAGACTAATTCTTTTGCTTAGGCTTAGGCTTAAGCTTAGAAATATAGGCTCATTCATACGCTTAGGCTTAGGCTTAGGCTTAGGAATATGCTTATACTACTGTTCTGGCCCTGTTCTAAACATGGGCCAAATTCTGAATCCACCCACCACACCTGCCACTGAGTAAACATGTGTTTCAGCGGCGCAAGCCAACGTCGAAATATCCTGACTCCGCTTAAACGTACGTCCGATCAGGAGCAAAATCATCGAAATTCATACGGTCTGGTGGCACAAGGTCGTTCAACTTCAGTTGAAACAGGGGCATCGAGATCATTCTCTGAACGAAGACGAACGATAACTCCATCGAAAACGTTGAATCTCAAAGAAGCAATCGTTCCTTCGTCCCGAAAAACGCCAGCAGGAAGTTACGAAACCATCCATGGGAACAGTTCAGTGGCGGTAGCTGCGATACCACAAATATTCGTGGAAGATGTGGATAGAAATCAACAAATTGTCCGCGATTTAGACAATAGTCATTATTCGTTGTGCGAAACGCATTTGAATCAACAACAACAACAACAACAACAACAACAACAACAACAACAACAACAACAACAACAACAACAAAAACAAAAACAATCAGTGGAAACACCATTTTGAATAGGCGATCAGAATCTAGAGCGCATACAAAAACAATTAAGCAGGGTTTTAGGACACTTTGTCAATCCACAGGTTCAAACAAAAGTTTAGACTCATTCGCCGTTTGAGTTAAAAGCGATTCGTTGGGAGCAATTGACCGATTTCCACAAGACCCCAAACCAATTTCGGGTTTAAGCGATTAAAGCGTCTACAACCTAACGGCAGTGCAACAGTTCGCAGTTCGTTGTCCATAATTCAAATCAAATGTGAAATTGGGTCTCAGATGAAATTCAAAATAAACACGAAAGAATTCACTCGGAAATATTGAAGAAGTCACAGCAGTTATAATTTACAGGGCCAATGTTACTTTAAGGGGCGTATCAGAAGATTAAGCGCTTTGCTAAGCCTAAAGCCTAAGCGTTGCAACAATAAGTTCCTAAGCCTAAGCCTAAGCCTAAAGCCTAAGCCTATAGCCTAAGCCTAAGCGTTGCAAAAATAAGTTCGTAAGCCTAAGCCTAAAGCCTAAGCCTAAGCCTAAGCGTTGCAAAAATAAGTTCCTAAGCCTAAGCCTAAAGCCTAAGCCTAAGCCTAAGCGTTGCAAAAATAAGTCCTAAGCCTAAGCCTAAGCCTAAAGTCTAAGCCTAAGCCTAAGCCTAAGCCTAAGGAAAGAAAGTGTAATCTAGAACCTAAACCTATCCTTTCATGGACCCACCAGAAACCTGGACGCCCCTTAAAGTAACATGGGCCATTTACAGCATCAATCGTTTTGTTGTTAATAAAGAACTTACTTGACTCGAGGCAACCGAGCAATGATATTGGAACAACTGGCTTCTTGAATTTCAGGAAATCCTGCGATGTTGAGGCCGATTAAATTCGGTCCCATCAACAGAATGAAACTTTCAATTGAAGTCGTTGTCAGTGAATCAGAAAAGTTCAAATCCAAAGCTTCGATGCGCGCTGAATTGCCGCTTTCGTACCACGCAGCGAGAACCTGAATATACGAAACAAAGATTATTGTCTGATAAAAAATGTCCCATTTTGAACCAAAAATCAATATTTAGTCCGTATCCTTTATCAGAGTGCGTAAGTGGATAGTTCCTAAACCCAAATTCGAGTCCATAAATTCCAATTATCCCAAATTGTTGTGCATAAATGACTTCAGAACCAAATAGAGTTGAGCTGGAAACTTTAAAGCGTACTTAAGTGTGAAAGCACATTCCTGAGCTGCGCCAAATCTAAAGTAAGCAAAGCATATGCTTAATATGGGCTGGGTTTCCGAAATCGTACACTAAACTTTTCGAACAAAAACAGGATACCAATTAGCCATTGTCATAAGAAAAACAATAGTTTTGCTTTATATTAAGGAGGCAACATGAG
Organism: Enoplolaimus lenunculus; assembly: GCA_030248215.1. Classification (NCBI taxonomy): domain Eukaryota; kingdom Metazoa; phylum Nematoda; class Enoplea; order Enoplida; family Thoracostomopsidae; genus Enoplolaimus; species Enoplolaimus lenunculus. The sequence continues at coordinate 30,120 of JASANG010001268.1, forward strand.
TCTACAATTTTAGTTACACCAAGGTAAGTATACCTGAAGTGTTAATCTGTAAGCAGGCCCGTAGCCAAGTCACATCGCTAGGGTGGACTAGACATTTTGCAGGAAAGACATATAAGGGTTTTCAATAACTTACAAGCAAGCTTAACCCTTTCTCACATGAATATTTTCTCTTTCCCCTGAGACCTACTATTATGCTAGGATTCGAACTCCAGTTACTGGAGTGGGAGGCGTTTACTATCATCATTCAGCTATAAGAGCTTGACGCTCGAGCCCGAGGGGGCTCTCACGTCTTGTGGTGATTTAGTACTATGTATACGTGTTGCAATTGTTAAACACAGTGCGATATATACTATTTAACGTATATACATTGCACTGAGTTGCCTACAGGCAACTCAATGTGAGAAGGGGTTAAAAGTTTTCAAAATGGGGGAAAGGCACGTCTTAAGTCAGTGATCAAAGAATTTCGTTAAGAATTTCAAAACAACAAAATGGTTAAGTAAATATCACGTAAGTACTTAAGCAATCTGTAAATTTCAATGAGTTAATTAATCAACTCAGGTAGAAAATTAGTTTTTTTGGTTATTTCTGAGTTAATAGCACTAAATTTTAACTCACTCTGAGTTGATTTAATTCCGGGTGAGTTGGTTAATTAACTCAGAATGAGTTAAACCAATTCAGAATTCTGAGTTCTGAAAGACTTAATTCAGAGCTCAGACCTCTGGAAGACCTAATTCAGAGCTCAGACCTCTGGGTGGATTCAACTCATACTGAGTTAAAATCAACTTACTGGGATTTACAGTGCGCTAACTCATACTTATGTAAAGCTTAAGCTACTGAGCCATTGCAATTATGATTCAGATAAAAGTCGTGTCTTACGTTATCATTAAAATTTTCCAAATATCCAGCACTCAGCCATCGTAAATTTGTCAACGATGTTAAAATGTAAATTATTGCATCAGATGAAATATCAGTGCCTGTAATGTTTAACTCTTCAATTTGTGTTGAATCCCAACGCGCGTTCAGTACAGCGTCACTGTCGAGACCTGAAAACACTTGGCCTATGTATAGAACACGGCCAAAACAGTAGTATAAGCATATTTCTAAGCGTAAGCCAAAGCCAAAGCCTGAGCGTACATTGCAAAAACTCGCTCAGTGAGTCGAATTTTACCCTGGCGGAGTCAAATTTCATTCAGTTTGTGTAGTCCGGAATGGACTATTTCGGAGAGAGTCAATTTGACTCACCGTTTTTTGTAGTGCAATCAGCTGCAATTATGATTCTGGTTTTAATGCAGCAGTGGTATGCAAAACTACAATTTATAAAATCAAGGCCAATTTATAGAACAGGGCCGTTATAATCAGTAGTATAAGCATATTCCTAAGCTTAAGCAAAACAAATAGTCTAAAATTCTTAAGCGTACTCTATTACAGTCCCGCATAAAAGCGTTCCAACCCTGATCTTTAAATGGGCCGAAATCAACATCAATTATGTTGTTATTTATCAATATTTTGATTCGAAATAAGAACACTGGTACATACAGTCATTTCAGCGTAGAATGACGTTTAGCAATACAACAAATTCATTGGGCTGTCATATTTTTATGCAAAGCAGAAAAAATTTAGCTTTGTTGGCCATAAACATCGTGCTAACACTGCAGAAAATGGTGAGTCAAACTGACTCCGTCCGAATTAGGCTCTACGGGACTACACAAACTGAGTCAAAGTCGACTCCGACAGTGTCAAACGTGCAACTAAGTGAGTCAAATTTGACTGTGGCAGAGTCGAATTTGACTCAGTCCGTGTAGTCCCGTAGAGCCTAATTCGGAGAGTCGATAATTTGAGTCACCATTTTTTGCAGTGTACAGGTGGTAATCAGGTTTAAAAATGGGTTTTTAACCCTTAACTGATTAACGGTAAACCCCGCTACGAAACGATCGTTTTCCGCTACGGACGATTTGTTGGCCCTTGCACTGTAAATTTAAGTGAGTTGATTTTAACTCAGAATGAGTTGAATCACTCAATCTGAGTTAGGACTATCAGAACTCAGAAATTTGAGTTGATTCAATTCATTATGAAATAATTAATCACCTCTCATCCAGAGTCAACTCAACTCAGAGGAAGAGTCAACTCAACTGAGAGTGAGTTAATGTTTGTTTTTAATTCAGAAAAAGCTAACTCGCTAGCTGAATTGGTTAATCAACTCATTGAAATTTACAGTGTGACTGAGTGTTGTTTTTCCACATTCAACCACATAAAACATGACAAGCGACTGGCATCGGATATTCTTTCATACCAGGATATCCGTCAATATTGTTGACGGATGTTCATTTTTGATAGCCGGTGCTAAATCGATACTTACGACACTGTTCAAGCAACAGACATCGCAGACGTTTACATCGTTTGAATAGCGGCGTTAGACAACTGCCAGTGATTTTGTTGCAATAAACAGCACCAAGTGATCGAATATACGGACAGTTGGTCGATACCGATTCGATATGTTCATCTTTTAAAAATGTTACCTGTAACCAATCACAACAAACTCTGGTGTCAGTTTGGTATTAGTAGTAAAGTTAATAAACTCGTTCAATTTCTGGGCACATATAAAGATCAGGGGCGGAACGTTTTTCTATGGGACTGCAATAGAGTAAGCCTAAGCTTTAGACTAATTTTTTTGTTTGGCTTAGTCTTAGGCTTAGAAATATGCTCATTTTTACGCTTATGCGTACGCTTACGCTTCGGAATATGCTCATTATTACGTTTAGGTTTAGGCTTGGCTTAGGCTTAGGAATATGCTTATAATGTTGTTCCGGCCGTGTTCTTTACATTGGCCAACTTCTGCAAGAATATACTAGTTTTTTGGAAGAAAATCTGTTGAAAATGTTCAACGTGTAACAGCGTCGCTATATTTTTTAGACTATTCTTGTCGTGTCGAGGCCCTAGCGTGGTTTGGCACCCTACAGAAATCCACATAAATTAACGTATGAGATAAAAAATTAATTAAATAACGCAAAAAATATATTGCAGCAGAAACGGTGTTTTTTAAATTAGTTACTATTAACAAGAGTGAATGATATAAAGAGTGTGCAACTGGGTACATTTTGTGTAGAAAACAATGTACGCGGCACGCGTTGCGTTTTTGCCATGCCCCCTTTATTCAGAGAGGGGTACAAATGGTGCGAATCTCAAACTTTAATTATGCGGCATAAAACATGCTCCCTATATAGTTTAATTTAAGGGTATTCATGTGGTAGCGACCCCCTCTAAAAAGAGGAGGGGGTCGGCCAAAAACGCAACGCCCGGTGGTACATTTTGTATCATTCGGAACCCCAACAGTTGCATACTCTTGTCATTAATTCGCTGTACTTATGCTTAAAACTTTAATTAAGCTACGTTAATTTGGAAACTTGAAAGACTTTCGTTTTTTTGTCGATTGAAATGCCAACAAAACAGTGGTGATTGTACCCCAAAAAAGTTGATTGTCGTCAGATTAGTGACATTTCCAACGAGTCGATGTATATTGATCACTTCATGAGCTTCTTCTTCTTCTTGAGAATCGACCAAAATATTCTCGACGGTTCCTGTTTAAAGAATAAACTCTAAACTGTACAGGGACATCGGTTAATGTAAAGAACATGGGCGAAACAGTATTATAAGCATAAGCCTAAGCCTAAGCCTAAGCCTAAGCCTAAGCCTAAGCCTAAGCCTAAGCCTAAGCCTAAACCAAGCAAAAAATTATGGAGCATCCACGTTATAACGCTTGCGTAGATGCAAAAAATTGTCCAGTTTACCCCTACAAAGAGAGTACGTTTTGCAATTGTAGCTAGAGTGTCTGGACATAAATAATGGTGTGCTTAGATAGTGGTGTTTGTCCACAGTCTGTCGTAAGGGAATCGGACAAAACACATGGCGTTTTTTGGGTGTATGGACTTTATAAGGTATGTGCAGTAATGGAGATATTGTTATAGCGTTTTATTTGAAATGTGTGAAGTTTGCGTATATACACGCACACAGTTTTGTTTAAACAGTCCCTTCGGAGGGACTCAGTAAATTTGTGCACTGTGCATACGGCATAGGGACAAAAACATGTTATTGCCGTAAGGTTAAGACAAACATAAGCTTCCAAACTGGCTATGTTTATTGTCGGTACTCTGTAAGGATAAGTTATTCGCGTAAGACCTACTGTCTTAGACCACTCTGTTCACACAACGTTGATCCTCGGAGGGACAGGACAGTTTTTTACTTTTTCGCGAGCGTTATAACGTCGATGCTGCATTAGTCTAAAGCTTAAGCTTACTTTACTGCAATCCCATAGATAAACGTCCCTCCCCTGATCTTTACATGGGCATGTACATCCATTGCATTGCATTTCTTCAACATTTTGAAAATTATCTCAGTTGCCGTCACATGACTAAAGACTGATTTTTTGCCTTTATGTTGATTGTATGTTTAAACTAATCTGGAGTATTCAATAAACATTATTGCTTGTAGATTAATTCGATATTGCCAGGAATTGGTGCCTAATCTTGAGCTTCCGGTCCTGACCATACAGTGAGATAAATAACTCGACTGCGAATTGTGTATCGCAACTGGAGTCATTTGTCTGAATTTACTCGGATGCTCAGCGATTGAATAAGCGTAATGTTTTATAAATGACATTTTTGCAATTTTCAATTACAAAACGTACTTATAAGACAGAGTTTTGAAACATTTTTTCAGTTGAGAGACAACAATAAATTGCAGGGTACAACTCGAGGTCTGTCTCCGGCTCCGGCAGAAAATCGACCATCGGCTCAGGTAGAATTTTTGACGGAGGTTCCGACAATTTCGGCAGTTAAATGTTGCATAGTTTTTGCTTAGGATTAGGCTTAGGAACACATTTGTGCAACGCTTAGGCTAAGGCTGAGGAATACACTTAGTCTACTGCTACGCCCCTTAAAGTAACATTGGCCAACGCACCAATGATGTGCAACGTTTGCAGCGATCCAATAAACTTGTAAACGCGTCGAATAAACGATTCTAAAAAGATGACTTCGGAGAGACACAAGCAAAGATATTTCAAATGCGACGGAAATGCGATCAAATCACCGAAATCTGCCAGTTGAACTGCGCCGGAAAAATCTGAAAACAACACTGAATCACACTGGTAAACAGATATCTGCGTGTAACCTAATTGATTCGGTTAATTTCTTGAATATACGACATTATTTAACCATCGAACACAAATCATTTCACTAAACTATTCGTAAACTGGGACTTGGCCCATGTTTTTAACCAGTTTCTTGAACACAAATTTCTGATAGTTTGTTTGCTAAGGCTTAGGATTAGGCGTATTACGCTTAGACTTAGACTTAGCTTAGGAACTCATTTTGCAATGCTTAGGTTTAGGCTTAGGCTTAGGAACTCTCTCAACTAGTAGTAAAACTCTTTTCAACGCTTACTGCTTAATTTTGCAATGCTTAGGCTTAGGCTTAGGCTAAATCAATGCTTAGGTTTAGGCTTAGGCTTACGCCTCTTCAAAGTTAGGCTTAGGCTTAGGAATACGCTATTCACCTCCGGTTGTATCCTGATATATATGTTTGCAGAATGAACTTTTCTTAGCATACCGAGTGTTAAATATTGCAGTTTTTGAGCTTTATTCGCCAATTCGTGCAGTATTGTCGTTGTAATCAAATCCATTGGTAGTTCAATCCAACGAAGAAACGGCGCAAATCGAACACTGATCAACGACGCTAAAACATCAGGGCGACGGACCTGGAATACAAAGTTCATATTTTTCAAAATTTTACCTGCCCATAACCAGCTCTAGCGATGGGAGTCTCAGTCTCAAGTCTCGAAAATTCCTGAGACTCGAGTAGACTCAGTCTAAGCCAGCCAGTATCACTAATATGATACTGTGACTGCGCACTATTTTTGCGTGATGTAATCAGTCTGTTTCGTTGATATGTGATTGTTGTCATATGTATATTTTGTTCCAAATAAATGAGCACGTTTATCATATTTACGTTGTTTTTTCAATCTTATATTATTTAATGTGTTTTAAGCGGAATAGTAAATGTAACATTCGTGATTTAGGATTTTTTAAAAATATTTCGGTATTGTGCAAATAAATTTCTAAGACTCTCAAAAACGACTCAAGTCTCAGGCTCAAACAATTTGAGACTGTCTTAGTCGCAGCCTCAACTTAATCATTGAGACGGCCCATGTATAGAACAGGGCCGGAACAGTAGTATAAGCATATTCCTAAGCCTAAGTCTAAGCCTAGCGTATAGATGAGCCTATTCCTATGCCTTAGCCTAAGCCTAAGCCCAAGCCTAAGCGTATGAATGAGCCTATTTCTAAGCCTAAGCCTAAGCCTAAGCCTAAGCCTAAGCGTATGGATGAGCCTCCTATTAAAACTAAGCAAAAAAAACGTTAGTCTAAAGCTTAAACTAACTCTATTATAGCCCCTCTGGAAAACTATCCGGCCCTGTTCTATACATGGGCTATTGAAACTTCAATCCCTGACCAGCTCAACCTGGTGGGCAAAGCAGTTTATAAGAGGGTCATATGATTAGAGAAAATAATTTCCAGGCGAGCCTAAAAGTTTTATCACCTGTCTATAGATCCTCAGGTGTACCATAGATATTCTAAAACCAAGTGGTTAAAATTATTCAGAATTCCAGTGAACGCTTAACCCCCATGAACTTTTTTGGTCTTAGCGAACTTGTCGAGAAGATATTTAAATTTGTTACAAATATTGTCACTTAAAAATCAATGTTTTAATCAGGTTAGGGACGGATTCGTTGAGGGGGGATACGTTAACGGTAGTAGACACCCCCATCAAAAAAGTTTTCTTATAAAAATGGTAACGCCCACAATCTGTGTAATTTTGTGCCACCAAAACTGCAGAAAGGTTCAACCCGTTAGAGATTTCTGGGTCCGCCACTGGTTGAGTGCGCAGGTTGTCTGCGTTTCTTACTTTCAATCCGCCATGTTCCGGTCTCAGATTGACCACTTGCCAATTGTTCGAGTCGTAAGCGATGTTACGCCACTTTTGGCACACTCGAGTACAATTGAGAACGTCTTGATGTGATAAATATGAAAAGATTTTCAACATTAATTTGCTTGGCAATATTTTGTTCTGTGTTCTCTGAAAAAACAAATAAAATGACCGTAAAAGTTCAGAATTTAACTGAAATTGTGTTTAAAATTTGAACTCTTAACTTGAAGCAGGCTCATTTCTTATTTCTCTGACACCCTTTAACCCACTTTCACATAGAATAGATTGCGAGCAACAAACTTAAGTACGCTTTAAAGTTTGAAGTCAACTTCATTTGGCCTTGGAGTCATTTATGCGCTACAATTAGGGATAATTGACGATAATTGACGTGTACGGACTCTAATTAGGGTTTGCAGACTCTATCCGCATACGGACTCTTATCATCGAACTTGTAAAAATATTGCAAGTAGAATTTTAAGAGCGAGAAAAAAATTTCGTACGACATAATTTGTGGAAAACACTGTCACAATTACGCGACTGCGGGACGAAGATAACCGTATAGAAGGCGGGCCCTCCCACGCGTTTCCCCAGTTACTACATAGAAACCTATTCTTTAAAATTCGTAAAAAGTTTCAAGCCTAAGGGTTGCGTATACCTTTGATGATGTCCGTCACCGTCTTATCGTACACAAATAACTCATGTACGATATCGTATGGTACGAACGGTGACGGACGGCGCCGTGTGGGTGACGGACGGCGCCGTGTGGGTGACGGACGGCGCCGTGCGGGTGACGGACGGCGCCGTGTGGGTGACGGACGGCGCCGTGTGGGTGACGGACGGCGCCGTGTGGGTGACGGACGGCGCCGTGTGGGTGACGGACGGTGACGGACGCCGAGTATAGAGCAACCCTAAGCCTAAACCTAGTCAAATTTCTTACAGAAGTCACGGCTAAAGCAAATAGGAACACAATATATACAACGTACCTTGACGTCATCTTCGCTTCCCGGACCAACGCCTTTAGCTGGTGTGACGCCCGTACGAGACGCCGTTTTACTTACCATTATAAATCGCTAAAAATTACGAAATTCACATCAGCCGCATTTGCTACAGAATTGCAAGTGAAAAAACAAACGGATACGCAATAATCATTCCGATTTTCCTGGTATCCGCGGAATTTTGAGAACAATTTTCCTTGATAAAAATTTCATTTTTTCTTTGATTTGTTGTAGAAGCCACAATATTTACCCTGACTGAAAAGCTTGTTTACATGCATGTTACAATGTCGAATACTACGAAGCCGGAAAGTTCTTTTGAACGAGACTTACTTATGAACTCCAGGATCAAAATTGCACATGTCCCAAAATGTTCAACCCTCCACAGACCAGATGAAAACAGTTTAAAAAGACTCGCCATTGTAAGACAAAATCAACTAAAAAATTTCATTGCATTTAAAACACAAGTTTTTTGACAAGTTTCTATACCAAAACGCGACAAAACGAACCTAATTTAATCTGAAAGACCAGAACATTCGTGGCTGGTGTAAGAACAGGACCGCAACAGTAGTATAAGCATATGCCTAAGCCTAAGCGTAAGCTTAAGCGAAAAATAGTCTAAAGCTTGAGCTTACTCTATTGCAGTCCCGCCGGAAAACGTTGCAGCCCTGTTCTATGCATGGGTCGCTTTCGTTATCTGAGTCTGTCTAATTATAGTAAGTAGAAAATATTAAATGAAATGAAGAAAACTGTATTAAAGCAACGCAAAAATAAAACAAAGAATCTGTTACATTTTATGCTTAAAAGTAACAAAAAAAGCGTTTTGCATAAACGGAACGTGGAGTTGAGACAAATTGCTAGAAACACTTTTGTTTGCTTAGATTCTGTTATGCTTTGCAAGCTTTGTCTACACTGCGTAAGCTTTGACTCCCAAGAAGACGAACGAGAAATAGCAGTGCAGTCGCGATATCTGTCGTCAATATAGCAGTGAAGACATAAACAGCTTTCGACGTCGTATAGTTTTCGTGGTGAAAATAGTTAAAATGTACCCAACAAACGGAACTTTGTCCATATTTTCATTGGTCAAAAAATTGGAATATCAAATCTTATTTTTATGGTCCCGTGTACTTAATATGCACTCGGACCTGGCTCTCGTTAATCGATGTTGGTGTATTCCAGTACTGGCGGATCCATATGTTGGGCGGCCAGGTATGTACCTTCACTTTTTTGTTAGATAAATTGGACCATGTAAAGAACAGGGACGGAACGTTTTTCTGTGGAACTGCAATAGAGAGAGATAAAGCTTTGTGCTAATTTTTTTGCTAAGCCCCGGGGCCAGGATTTTTTTCCGGAGCCAGGGCTGAAACCAAGACTCCTGCCTCGGGGCCGGTACCAACTGGGGCCAAGTTGGAACACGTATTAAAGCGAAGAGCTACGATAAATGTAATACGTATATATGGTATCGAAAAGTGGGATATATTGTGTATATAGTGAGTACAGCAAACCGTGAGAAAATAAAAAATACCGTGTACAGTAATTTTTTGTGATTTTCAAATTTTTGAAAGCAGAACCGATCGTGATAACATTGTCTTTCATGCTTGTCAAACAATCACATATAAATATATTATAAAACTGACACAAATATATTTATACACAAAATATAACCAATGTATTCGTCCGGATGTCTTTTTTGCATCAGACGACGTTTTCGGCCAATGTTACTTTTAGGGGATTAACAGTAGATTAAGCGTATTCCTAAGCCTAAGGTTAAGCGTTGCGAAAATGTATTCCTCAGCCTAAGCCTAAGCCCAAGCCTAAGCAAAAAATGTAATCTAGAATCTAAACCTACTTTTTAATAGACCCACCAGAAACCTGGATGCCCCTTAAAGTAACACGGACCACGTTTTCGATGGTTCTCGAGTGAATAAGCATAAGCAAAAAATAGTCTAAAGCTCAAACTGACTCTGTTACAGTCCTGCAGGAAAACGATCCGGCCCTGTTCTGTTCTATATACATTGGTCATTTTTGTTAATATACATGAAAGACTTTGGTAGGGAAATTTTTTATTGTGAGGAAAAGAACAATATATTGCCTGAATTCTATACGTTTTAATTATCTACTTTTCCCGTTTTCCAAACAAAACCTATGCTTCAGATTTTTCCTACCAATCCAGGGAAAATCATACGCGTTTTAATTTTGCACCTATCCCGTTTTCCAAACAAAATCTCCTTTCAGACTTTCCTACAGTCTGAGCCTAAGCCTAAGCGTTGCAAAAGCGTATTCCTAAGCCTAAGCGTAAGCCAAAACGTTGCAAAAGCGTATTCCTAAGCCTAAGCGTAAGCATAAGCCTATGCAAAAATGTCTAGAATTAAAGCCTACTCCTTTACAGAGTCATCACAAGCCGGGACGGACCTAAAACTATTTACGTGAGTTATAATCTACTTAAGTTGGACTCAACTGCGCGCAAGATGTAGTATAAATGTTAATGCTAAAGTTTGTTAATTCAAAACTTGATTTTTATACCAATGAATAGCATTATAAATAAAATTTTAGGAAGTATATTCAAATTTACCATGACTCAAAAATTACGTGAGTTATAATCTACTCAAGTTGGACTCAATTGCTTATAATTTTAAATTTGCGCAAATTGTAGTGTAAATTGTAATACTAAAATTTGTTAAATTCAAAACTTGATTTTTTTACCAATGAATAGCACTCTAACTGAGATTTTAGAAAGTATATTTAACTTCACATAGCATTATAAATAAAATTTTAGAAAGTATATTCAAATTTACCATGACTCAAAAATTACGTGAGTTATAATCTACTCAAGTTGGACTCAATTGCTTATAATTTTAAATTTGCGCAAATTGTAGTGTAAATTGTAATACTAAAATTTGTTAAATTCAAAACTTGATTTTTTTACCAATGAATAGCACTCTAACTGAGATTTTAGAAAGTATATTTAACTTCACCGTAACTTAAAAATTTCGTGAGTTATGATCAACTCAAGTTCGACTCAACTGCCCTATAATTTTAAATTCGGCGGAAATTGTAGTGTAAATTGTTATGCTAATACTTGTTTATTCAAAACTTGATTTTTATACCAATGAATAGCATTATAAATAAAATTTTAGAAAGTATATTCAAATTTACCATAACTCAAAAATTACGTGAGTTATAATCTACTCAAGTTGGACTCAATTGCTTATAATTTTAAATTTGGCGCTCGCCAAACTCTGATTCATTTTGCAACCTTTTTGATTCTGATTGAATTGTAGTGTAATTTGTTGTGCTAAAATTTGTTAATTCAAAACTTGATTTTTATACCAATGAATAGCATTATAAATAAAATTTTAGAAAGTATATTCAAATTTACCATAACTCAAAAATTACGTGAGTTATAATCTACTCAATTTGGACTCAATTGCTTATAATTTTAAATTTGGTGCAAATTGTAGTGTAAAATATAATGCTAAAATTTGTTAATTCAAAACTTGATTTTTTACCAATGAATAGCACTCTAACTGAGATTTTACAAAGTATATTTAACTTCACCATAACTGAAAAATTTCGTGAGTTATGATCAACTCAAGTTGGACTCAACTGCTTATAATTTTAAATTCGGCGGAAATTGTAGTGTAAATAAATTGTTGTGCTAAAATTTGTTAATTCAAAACTTGATTTTTATACCAATGAATAGCATTATAAATAAAATTTTAGAAAGTATATTTAACTTCACCGTAACTGAAAAATTTCGTGAGTTATGATCAACTCAAGTTGGACTCAACTGCTTATAATATTAAATTCGGCGGAAATTGTCGTGTAAATTGTTATGCTAATATTTGTTTATTCAAAACTTGATTTTTATACCAATGAATAGCATTAAAAATAAAATTTTAGAAAGTATATTTAACTTCACCATAACTGAAAAATTTCGTGAGTTATGATCAACTCAAGTTGGACTCAACTGCTTATAATTTTAAATTCGGCGGAAATTGTAGTGTAAATAAATTGTTGTGCTAAAATTTGTTAATTCAAAACTTGATTTTTATACCAATGAATAGCATTATAAATAAAATTTTAGAAAGTATATTTAACTTCACCGTAACTGAAAAATTTCGTGAGTTATGATCAACTCAAGTTGGACTCAACTGCTTTTAATTTTAAATTTGGCGCAAATTGTACTGTAAAATGTAATGCTAAAATTTGTTAATTCAAAACTTGATTTTTATACCAATGAATAGCATTATAAATAAAATTTTAGAAAGTATATTCAAATTTACCATAACTCAAAAATTACGTGAGTTATAATCTACTCAAGTTGGACTCAATTGCTTATAATTTTAAATTTGGCGCAAATTGTAGTGTAAATTGTTGTGTTAAAATAATTTGTTAATTCAAAACTTGATTTTTATACCAATGAATAGCATTGTAAATAAAATTTTAGAAAGTATATTCAAATTTACCATAACTCAAAAATTACGTGAGTTATAATCTACTCAAGTTGGACTCAATTGCTTATAATTTTAAATTTGGCGCAAATTGTAGTGTAAAATGTAATGCTAAAATTTGTTTATTCAAAACTTGATTTTTTACCAATGAATAGCACTCTAACTAAGATTTTAGAAAGTATATTTAACTTCACCGTAACTGAAAAATTTCGTGAGTTATGATCAACTCAAGTTGGACTCAACTGCTTATAATTTTAAATTCGGCGGAAATTGTAGTGTAAATAAATTGTTGTGCTAAAATTTGTTAATTCAAAACTTGATTTTTATACCTATGAATAGCATTATGAATAAAATTTTAGAAAGTATATTCAAATTTGCCATAACTCAAAAATTTCGTGAGTTATGATCAACTCAAGTTGGACTCAACTGCTTATAATTTTAAATTCGGCGGAAATTGTAGTGTAAATTGTTGTGCTAAAATTTGTTAATTCAAAACTTGATTTTTATACCAATGAATAGCATTATAAATAAAATTTTAGAAAGTATATTCAAATTTACCATAACTCAAAAATTACGTGAGTTATAATCTACTCAAGTTGGACTCAATTGCTTATAATTTTAAATTTGGCGCAAATTGTAGTGTAAAATGTAATACTAAAATTTGTTAATTCAAAACTGGATTTTTTAACGGTGAATAGCACTCTAACTGATATTTTAGAAAGTATATTTAACTTCACCGTAACTGAAAAATTTCGTGAGTTATGATCAACTCAAGTTGGACTCAACTGCTTATAATTTTAAATTCGGCGGAAATTGTAGTGTAAATTGTTGTGCTAAAATTTGTTAATTCAAAACTTGATTTTTTTACCAGTGAATAGCACTCTAACTGACATTTTAGAAAGTATATTTAACTTCACTGTAACTGAAAAATTTCGTGAGTTATGATCAACTCAAGTTGGACTCAACTGCTTATAATTTTAAATTCGGCGGAAATTGTAGTGTAAATTGTTGTGCTAAAATTTGTTAATTCAAAACTTGATTTTTATACCAATGAATAGCATTATAAATAAAATTTTAGAAAGTATATTCAAATTTACCATAACTCAAAAATTACGTGAGTTATAATCTACTCAAGTTGGACTCAATTGCTTATAATTTTAAATTTGGCGCAAATTGTAGTGTAAATTGTTGTGCTAAAATTTGTTAATTCAAAACTTGATTTTTATACCAATGAATAGCATTATAAATAAAATTTTAGAAAGTATATTCAAATTTACCATAACTCAAAAATTACGTGAGTTATAATCTACTCAAGTTGGACTCAATTGCTTATAATTTTAAATTTGGCGCAAATTGTAGTGTAAAATGTAATGCTAAAATTTGTTAATTCAAAACTTGATTTTTTTACCAATGAATAGCACTCTAACTGAGATTTTAGAAAGTATATTTAACTTCACCGTAACTGAAAAATTTCGTGAGTTATGATCAACTCAAGTTGGACTCAACTGCTTATAATTTTAAATTCGGCGGAAATTGTAGTGTAAATTGTTGTGCTAAAATTTGTTAATTCAAAACTTGATTTTTATACCAATGAATAGCATTATAAATAAAATTTTAGAAAGTATATTTAACTTCACCGTAACTGAAAAATTTCGTGAGTTATGATCAACTCAAGTTGGACTCAACTGCTTTTAATTTTAAATTTGGCGCAAATTGTAGTGTAAAATGTAATGCTAAAATTTGTTAATTCAAAACTTGATTTTTTTACCAGTGAATAGCACTCTAACTGACATTTTAGAAAGTATATTTAACTTCACTGTAACTGAAAAATTTCGTGAGTTATGATCAACTCAAGTTCTACTCAACTGCTTATAATTTTAAATTCGGCGGAAATTGTAGTGTAAATTGTTGTACTAAAATTTGTTAATTCACAACTTGATTTTTATACCAATGAATAGCATTCTAACTTACATTTTAGAAAGCATATTCAAATTTGCCATAACTCAAAAATTTCGTGAGTTATGATCAACTCAAGTTGGACTCAACTGCTTATAATTTTAAATTTGGCGCAAATTGTACTGTAAAATGTAATGCTAAAATTTGTTAATTCAAAACTTGATTTTTTTACCATTGAATAGCACTCTAACTGAGATTTTAGAAAGTATATTTAACTTCACCGTAACTGAAAAATTTCGTGAGTTATGATCAACTCAAGTTGGACTCAACTGCTTATAATTTTAAATTCGGCGGAAATTGTAGTGTAAATTGTTGTGCTAAAATTTGTTAATTCAAAACTTGATTTTTATACCAATGAATAGCATTATAAATAAAATTTTAGAAAGTATATTCAAATTTACCATAACTCAAAAATTACGTGAGTTATAATCTACTCAAGTTGGACTCAATTGCTTATAATTTTAAATTTAGCGCAAATTGTAGTGTAAAATGTAATACTGAAATTTGATAATTCAAAACTTGACTTTTTTACAAATGAATAGCACTCTAGCTAAGAGTTTAGAAAGTATATTTAACTTTACCGTAACTGAAAAATTTCGTGAGTTATGATCAACTCAAGTTGGACTCAACTGCTTATAATTTTAAATTTGGCGCAAATTGTACTGTAAAATGTAATGCTAAAATTTGTTAATTCAAAACTTGATTTTTTACCATTGAATAGCACTCTAACTGAGATTTTAGAAAGTATATTTAACTACACCATAACTGAAAAATTTCGTGAGTTATGATCAACTCAAGTTGGACTCAACTGCTTATAATTTTAAATTCGGCGGAAATTGTAGTGTAAATTGTTGTGCTAAAATTTGTTAATTCAAAACTTGATTTTTATACCAATGAATAGCATTATAAATAAAATTTTAGAAAGTATATTCAACTTCACCGTAACTGAAAAATTACGTGAGTTATGATCAACTCAAGTTGGACT
>JASANG010001232.1:0-45562 GCA_030248215.1 Enoplolaimus lenunculus
GTCCTGTATAAATATCATATGATATTTAGTAGAATTTTGGAATATCATATGATATTCGCATAAATGTCCCGCAGTATCATATGACAAATGGTTATCTGTATACGATGATCGCTCAACATCAGTGATTTGTAAGCCAATGTCATATGACATTCACATTTGGCCTACATAACCGCTATTCGGATCACAGAATTTCATGTTGACGTCGAATCAACATTGGACAAAACGTGTTCCAAGCTGCCCCAGTTATAACGTGAACGCCGCATTAATACGCATCAGAAAATCCCCATGGTGCCACAAAATTCAAAATATTGCCACGGAATCTTAATATGACCCTCAATCAATCGAAATTTCAAGATTATAATACCAGCCTGGTAGTATTTGGCACATTTCCACTAAACTATTTTTGTTCCGACTGTTTCCAGCCTATATTTTACATTAGTCTAAGGCTAAATCAAACTCGGAGAATAATTTTCTTCCATAAACTCAAAAACTTTAATGTTGATCTGTATAATTAAAGCTGGAATGCCATACATGCGTATTTTGGCCAACTTTTCAGTATTACTTTATTTACAATACTTTCTTAGAACGGAAACGTAGTTGTGCTGCGAAAAGAAAATTGGCATGTAGATTCTTGATTAGTTATTCACTATTGCTGTAAAATCTTACGTAAAACTTTTTCAACTTTAGTACCGACCAAGTAATTTTATTATAATTGAAATGCCTCTTTGCACGTTTTTTGATGTTGTCACAGTGTCCTCTGCCGCGGCGTATATATGTTGCATGCTAATCTGCTATTCAGACTATTTACTAATTGGCCTGAACCAATCTGCTATTTTATGCAATAACAGTTTGGTGTAGGCTAAACTGGTATTGACCTTACAGACCAATCAGATTTGATTATTTAGACAGACGCAGTACCGTTACCCAAACAGTGTTGTTTTACATCACTGTTGTTTCAATTCATCTCACAATCGCTGTTTAGCCTATACGAAACTGCTATTTGCTCAGAATAGCAGAATCGCATAAGCTAATTGATAATTTGTCTGAATAGCAGATTGGCGTACGACATATATATTACTTGGTCTGATGCTTCAACAACTGTTACATTTTTGCTGCTTTCTTCAAATTTCACTATTGCAATACTCGCTTCTTTCGTTTGACTCAACCGATTCAACTCAATACGCCCTTTTGTGTTGAATTTGCTAGATTTCACTATACAATAGTTGCTTCTTCCGTAGGGTCGAGATGTAATATTCCACAACTTCGATTTAAAAAGCGTTCACTGGACGCTTGAAAGCTGGAAGGTGCAACACTGCCGTTCTGAGTTGAATTTCTAGTTGGAAAATTGCAGTTATCGCTTGGCATCATAGGAGTTGTGCAACCAGTTGCAATTAGTTGCGTTGTAGTTTCAATTTTGTTGTTGCTACTTGCAGTCGCTACAGCACGACGATTAATTGTTGGGCAACACGAAAGCATTGTACTGCAACATAATGTAGCTTTGTTTGTTTTGTTGTTTTTGTTATTGTTGTTGCTGTTGTTGTTAATCATAGCCTGTAGAAGTTGTAGCATTGTTTGTTGATTTGTTCGACGGATCAGATGTTTTAAAAAATCGATATGCGAACCCAACAATGATCATATTAAGCAAAACCACGACGATAACAAATATAAGCGAAGTATCGAATACTGACCAGACCTGAAAAATACACAATTTTCAAAAGTACGGTTGTTGTTTTTTAAAAGTTTCAAAAATTTAATTCTTAAAATTGTAAAATTTAAAAAAAATAATCCTTCAAATTATTAATCATAAACGCCCATGTTACTTTTAAGGATCGACCCATTTTGTGGTGCGACTGCAAAAGTGAACAAGACTTTGATTTAAGATTGTATTTTTGTTAGGTTTAAGCTAAACTTTGGTTTTGTAGTTTATAAAAACTCTTACGCTTTGGAGAACTCTCAGTTGAACCACTTGGGCCCCAATTTCACAAGTTACTGGCCCAAATTCACCTCGGTTAGTTCATATCCTTGTTGAAATCGCCAAATTTCAGTTTGACTCGTTTCGCCGGCCGCCGCTGAACTTCCGCCTTTAACCCGTTGGCCGCTTTCGATTTCGGGTAAATTTGACAATTCACTCGAGTTGTTTCTGTTTAGTAGAACTGTAATAAGTCCCTGATCGATGCTGTCTGTAACGGAAGTCGCGTTTGATTTCACCGCTTCGCGCATATGTAACAATTTTTCGGTCAAAACTAAATTTCGATGTGAAATATTAATATCACTTGGTAAAGCGGACGGCTGAGTTACATTTGCTATAGCATAAGTTGTTTTATGGTTGTTAGATTTTGATGATCTGGAATTTAAAAAAATGAACAATTAAAGGCGCTTTTATCGTAAGATTAATTTTGACTAATTAAAAGTATTCTCTATAAGCTTTAACTCGATTTAAGCAATCGAGCAGCATTCAGCTAACTTTACTATAAATTAACTACACTTAAACGTAGGTCAACGCCTAAACTCAGTTAAAAAATTTTACATTTTTTCAGTTTAAGCTAAACTTAATGAATTCTTAGATACACATAATTTTTCGGCTGCAGTGGTTACTGAAACCAAAAATAAGTTTAAACTTAAACTTGCGTTAAATTTAAACATATGTTAGCCTAAGTTAAACTGACAATTCAAAGTTAGTTAGTCCGACCAAGCTATAATTTAAGTTTAAGTTTTTAAACACTAAAATTGCACCCTTATCTGTATCAAGATTTTCTAGTTCATTTGAAAGTAGAGAACACGTTTTTTGAAGCTAAGATTCACAGCTCGAAAGTATTGGATATTATTTAGAAGCATCTGTAAGAGCTCAACGCAAGAGTCTAACAAAAGTTACTGTAAATTGTCATTGAATTGATCACATCGTTCTCAATCTAGCAAACGCACACTGGAAGTATAAAATGCAAATTTACCAATTAACTTGTAATTTTGACTGGCAAACGGGATTGCCCACAAATCTGGAACTAAAATTTAATTTTAAAACTAAATTTTACATTTTAAATTTTCAAAAATATTCAAAGAATTTCGTACGAGTGTCACTCAAAATTTAACCGTAACCTTTGTCAAGTGATAATGCGCAAACGGCAATAGGAAACACAAGGTCTGTAGCCGAAGACGCCCTGGTTGGAAGCAGTCTCAAATTTTAGCCCCCACGCCTTTGAACAGTTTCTCAAACTTGCTTGTAAATATTCCTTAAAACGTCCGGCCAATGTTACTTTTATGAGCGTAACTGCTAATTAAGCGCATTCCTCGCTTTGTTCGCTAAACTTTGTCGACCGGTGATGCCAAGGTTAGGATAACCCAAAATTGAAAGTTTGCCTTTACCGTATCGATTTATCACAAAAATACGTTTTGGCGTCAAGCTCGCTCTACTAGCGAGGTTACAAACATATTGCTCCAGAAATCAATGATGCCTACTCCAGTGAGAATGGTAACTGTACATAAAACCCCGCGTGAGCACACGAAAACTGGTAACCAATGACACTTAAACCTTTGTAGCCAGCAGTAGCCATGTTATGATATTTGTCAGCAATACCCTATAGCGACTACGAAAGGATTATGTTAAGTATCGAGGGATGCCCAGCAAGCCTATGCTGATAAGCCTAAGCTTAAACGTAAGCCTAAGCCTAACCAGGAACCTAATCCTAAGCGTAAAATAGTAAACCTAAAACCGGTCCGTGTAAAGATCAGGGGCGGAACGGTTTTGTGTGGGATTAGAATAGAGTAAGCTTAAGCTTTAGATTATTTTTTTGCTTGGCTTAGGTTTAGGCTTTGGCTAAGTCTTAGGAATAAATTCATTCTTACGCTTGGGCTTAGGCTTAGGCTTAGACTTAGGCTTAGGCTTAGGAATATGATTATAATACTGTTCCACACCTGTTCTTTACATTGGCCCCTAAAACCTAAACTCTGAGTCTCCAAGTCCACCAGTCTCACTGTCTCCAAGCGGGCAGGCCCCTATAATTAATAGGTGATGTTTTTAGTAGGCAAGAAAAGTGTATTTCTTCTATTATATACAAAGCACATGGCGATTCCATACATCATACCTCCAGACATTATGATTTGTAGTTTTAGAACTTCCTATTCCCTAGGGTACCGGGCCCGTAGTCAAGAGGGGGGGGGGGCAGGGGGGCTGATCCCCCTGGAAAAGCTTTGCCCCCTCTAGAAAATTTTCAACTTTGCTTGTAAGTCATTAAAGTTCTTGAATGTTCTTCCTGAAAAACATTTCTTTCCACCTAGTAAGGTGAGCTGGCTACGGGCATGTTTGGAACTAATGGTGCTATCACGCATGTAGCCAGAAAATGGCTAGTTGGACCGAGCCCCTTTAAAGAAATTTCGGCTACCCCCAAATAAAAATTTCAGCCACACCAGTAAGCGATCTGAAACGCTTGGACGCCTCTCTGAAAAATCGTTTAGCTCCTCTTTCATGTTGAGCTCGATACAAGGGGGCCCTTACTTTCCCTAGTTTCTTAAAAAAATTTAGATGTATTTTACAAGACATTTTACAGGTTTTACGGATAAACCCATTCTCGCATAACGTATACTACGAGCAACTAAAACTGCAAACTGTGTACGGACAATAAATCCTACAATAGCTAAATAAATAGCTATAAAACATGGCGTGAGTACAAATTATTCTTGTACGAGGTTCTGTCAATTTTGCATTACCAGATCAAAAATCTGGTCAATGTATAAAACAGGGCCGTAGCGCTAGAATAAGCATATCTTAAAACCTATGCGTCAGAATAAGCTAATACCTAAAGCCAAACGTTTAAGTTTACTCTATTAGAGTCGTGCAAAAAAAACGTTCCGCCCCTGATGTTTACATGGACCCAAAAATGTTGTAAGTACCCTTTCAACCCAAAGTTAGTGATATTTTAACTATTAATCGTTTTTCGCATTATTTAAAATAGATAACATTTGTTAAATTGTTTTTTTATCAAATTTTTTTAAAATTTTTTGGCCAAAATGAAATTTTTATGCCAATTGTGTGCCGACAGCAGCCATGCGAAAAAATTGCCAAATGATGCACGCAAAGTATTAATTTGAATTATTCATTTTAACATAATTCGTAATTCTCACCATTAATACCATTTCAAGTTACGGGATACATCGTCAGACACCACCCCCCAGATCCGTCACTAGCGGAATCCTGCTGAATCCATACAGGGTCAACGAAAAATTTGTTCGTTGAGACAGAATTAACGAGACGTTGTTAACCGAAGACTGCGACACATTTTGTGGCATGGCCGAATCTTACATTGTGAACGACGCATAATCTCCAGGGTGGTACCTTGCTCCCACCCCCCCTAATCTTCCAGAAGAATGAAGAAAATCCACAACCGTTATCAATATTATTCAAAAACAACCAGCATGGCCCACCCAGCCAATGAGAGAAACGAACCACCAACTGTGCGAACCATGTTTCGTCTCTTTCATTTCAAAAAAATTATATTCAACCACGACAGCGTGGATTGTCGTGAAACATGCCGTTTAAATTGAACATTAAGACACAAACAGGAAAAGTAGCTCGTAGCGAAAAAAAATTACATAGCTACTATATTCGGGTTTTTACAAAAACACATCAACAGAAAAAAAGATTAAGGGGTCGGGGGAATTTTAAAAAATGAAACGGGGTGACAACATTACAAGATATACACATTCATTTTTGTATGATTTCAAAAAGGGGTATGAAAGGAGTATCCTGCCCCGACCCCCCTCCCTCGCTTTGATGCGGTGTTGAAATAGTTTGATGAAAGATTGTCAAAAAATCCACTTGGTCTTTTTTGATAAATAGAAATGTTTTTTTGTTGTTTTTTGAAACCTAAATTATTGGTTTAATTTTTTAAATTCTCTCTGGGTTTTTTTGTAAATTTAAATACAATTTTTAGGCAAATGTTCATTATTCTGGCTTTAAACTCGGGCCGCGTCATTTCGAATTTAACAAATTAAAATTTCAAAAACTAATATAAGACAGGAAATTTTAAACTAGAAGTACAGTGGAATTTTTCAACCAATAAATATAAATTTTAACTCAAATTAGGCACGCGTTATATTAAAACTTTCTGTTTGAAAGCAATTAATTATATCTTTTAAATCAGCGGAAAATCTCAAATCAACCATGGACTTAAACACAAATTTAACAATAGCTGCTTGTAAACGAACTTTTAAGATAATTTTCAACCTTGCTTGTAAGTCATTGAAACCCCTTGTATGCCGCTCGTGCGTGAATAATGTTTAATCCCGTTAGCATGCTGAGCTTGCTACGGGTCTGTCTCGACTGACAATGATAAAAGATACGTTACAGTATTGCGCTCAAAAGTTATCACTTTTTTATTTTATCATTCGGACCCTAAAATTTTTGAGGAAAGAGATAAAACACGCGCATAAATACATAATAGGCCTGAATGGCTCTCATATGATCGGTTTACAGACGGACATAACTCTAAGTGGAGAACCATACAGGTTTAAACACTGTGAAACAGATTTGTCAACTACTATTTCAGTCCATGTTAATTATAAGGCGGAGGTACGAAATCTGGACCCCTCTAGAATTTTGATAAAATGTGGTCCATCCTATGAGATCTCGACCAGCTGAATTAAACGATACAATTTTACTCGCTCCATCGCCAACGGTTCAGAAGTTATGGCTCTCAAAAATAGCAGTGCAAACACGCACAGATTAGAACAGCAAGTACCTATCGTTCATATGTTTGTAAAATATAAGCTTAACCAGGTTTATTCCTTACACAAATTTGATTGTTGCTTGTACATGTTTTAGGACGACTATTTTGGATATGTTACTTATTGGTTATATAGCAGTTTTATAGTGTACGTGTGAACTTTTTACTCTATCACCAGATCCGTAGTCAGGATTTTGTTTTGAAAGCGCAAAACCTCAGTTAAATGTTTGTTTTTGTGAGCAAACGTAGCGAGCGAGAAATTAATCATGCGTGCAAATGTCTTTTTGCTGGTTTTTGCGAACTTTCATGAGGGAATATATATCTAACCTGGTATATGCGTTTGACTTGATGACATTTCATGACAGTCAGGGTTGCAGCTTATAATTGTCAGAAATGTCATGGGGTAACAATTTTCAACCCTACCCTGAGGAAAATGCCATAGGATTCTCCGCCGGTGATTTCATGGAGGTTCCCGCCGCCCTGCCAAGTGCCAATCGTACTGGTTGTCGTGTAAAAGTTGTGATACCGAAACTACAATTTGTTGAGTTAGTTTGTCCGCGCTACGCTAGGACGGCTTCAAAAAATTCAAACTCGAAAAGCATTTGAAATGTTAAGGAGCACACAAATGTTAACATAACACTATGCATTATCCAGCCAATTTAGACGGGTACTCGTCCGTAGCCAGGGGGGGGGGGGGGCAGAAAGAGACCTTAACCCCCCTGGAAAATTTTTGGCCACACATGGAAAATTTTTCAATCTTGCTTGTAAGTCATTAAAAACCCTTGAATGCTCGTCCTGAAAATTTTTAGCCCTCCCCCCAGCAAGGTGAGCTGGCTACGGGCCTGGAGAGGTACCGGTTGAGTTTTGGGAATTAGGGCATTTGGAAAGTAACGTCCTGTGCGGTTTAAATATCAAATACAAGGATCCGAGTCCGCAAAAATAAGCATGGTTCATTTAGTTTGCATGCACGTAACTCGCCTAGAAGTTTTAGATTGGTTTAAAAACTACTGAACTCATAGTTTGTACATATTTAGAACATTTGTAGAAATTGTCAAAAAGCTGTGACACACGGTCAATCAAAATTGAAAATACACATTTCCAGAAGGGACACTAGAAAACACAATAGTGTATATCTTAAAAACTGTAAAGGGCGAACGTGAAGATTCCGTTTTCATTCAAAAGGCGTCCGTACCTTTCGGATCCAGTTCACAAATTGTTGCGTCCCATGGCAGCAATCTCTGGCGGCGGTTGCAGGTTGCAAGAATGGGTTTAAGCATTACCAGGTTTCTCAAACTGTAATCAAAATTAAGACTTTGTATTACGGTTAAGCAATAAAATGGCGTTTGGCTTATCGGTCGTTTCGTTAGCGAGTTTTTTTTTCAATATTTCGTCTCTCGTGGTCTTTGTTTTAGAAATTTCTCATTCGCCACTGGCAGCAATACACAAGCGTTGGCCGTAAAACTGGACCAACGTCAGACGGCATGGCCAATGTAAAGAACAGAGGCGAAATAGGATTATAATCATATTCCTAAGCCTAAGCCTAAGCTTGAGCCTAAGCCTAAGCATAATATTGAGCATATTCCGAAGCCTAAGCCTAAAGCCAAGCATAAAAAATTAGCTTAAAGCATAAGCTTACTTTTTTCTAGTCCAACACAAAAACGTTCTGTCTCTGATCTTTAGGGCCTACGACATTAACGTTAGTCCAATACC
The DNA here is from genome assembly GCA_030248215.1 of Enoplolaimus lenunculus. NCBI lineage: Eukaryota > Metazoa > Nematoda > Enoplea > Enoplida > Thoracostomopsidae > Enoplolaimus > Enoplolaimus lenunculus. The sequence goes on from JASANG010001232.1 coordinate 8,427, forward strand.
ATAGCGTTAGCCTTATATTTCTGCATTAGTGCGCAAATCACGATGGTAATATTCCTTAATTAAACATTCCTCAACGTATAGTTTATTTCAGAAGATGTTGTTTTGGTCGGAAAATGTAAAAAACCTGTAGCAGCTAAGTAAACTGTTTGTTTTTGCTGAACCGTAACTGAAACAAAACAATGATTTTGAGTCCATCTAATACCACTAGCGGATTCAGATAGGGGGCGTACGCCAATCCCTCGTCAAAATTATTTTCTGGTAAAATGGTTAAAGGTTCTTTCGCTGAACCGCAACAAACACAAAACAATCTTCATCATCATAGTACTAGCGGATCCAGATAGGGGGCATACGCCGCTCGTCAAAATTATTTTCTGGTAAAATGGTTAAAGGTCCTTTCGCTGAACCGCAAAAAACAGTGGTTCCGAGTCCATCCAATAGAATTAGAGGATCCAGATGGTGGCATACGCCCCTCCCTCGTCAAAATTTTTTCGTCATAAAATGGTAAAAAAATTTTACCTTACAATTTTTCTGGCGCAGAAAATTGTCACATATATTGCATACAGTAAAAATTGCGTTTTAACTTGCAGCCTTTGTAATCACTTTTATATTTTAACTAAATCGTTATTTTCTTGGTGTACAAAATATAACTGTTTAGAGGGGAGAAAAAAAGACAGCAATGTATGGGCTTAATACCTTGTGCTTCTCAAAAAAATAATTCAAGATAGGGAACTAAATTCCAGGGTTTAAAACCACATATCTGTTTCTATTTAAATTTAATTTTAAAATTTCTGTGCCAGTTAACGCTTTTTTAAAACAAATACTGGAAATTCCGTTATTTTTCATGCTATCGATTGTTAGTTATAAGCCACTGAATAGTCATGTATATATTTTCAAAACAAATATGCTACACTTGTTTAATTTCAAATAAAAATATAACCAAGTTCGCCGAGAATTTTGGGTGAATTCGTTATTATTTTTGGAAAATTTCGACTTAACTAACTGAATATTTGCATATCTCAATTATTTTGGTAAAAAAAGTAAAACATGCTTAAAAGTTTTATAATGAAATATTCGTTTTCCGTTTTTGTTATTTGTACTATCCGCTTACACCCTGAGTCACATTATGTCGGATCATAAAAATCTATTTGCTCTTGTTGGAAAGAGAGCCGTCGAAACGTAAATTATTATTAAAGTTAGTCAATAGAACAACTAGAACAAAAATAACGATTCCTGTAATTGTTGTAGAAGAAAAAACTATATTTTAATCTAGATGAAAGTGCCATGTCTATTATTCCACAAATAAAACATATCGTTTTCTATGGCCACATCGGGCCACTTTTCATTCTAGTATTAAAATATAGTTTTTTCTTCTACAACAATTACAGGAATCGTTATTTTTTTCTAGTTGTTCTATTGACTATCTTTAATAATAATTTACGTTTCGACGGCTCTCTTTCCAACAAGAGCAAATAGATTTTTATGATCCGACATAATGTGACTCAGGGTGTAAGCGGATAGTACAAATAACAAAAACGGAAAACGAATATTTCATTATAAAACTTTTAAGCATGTTTTACTTTTTTTACCAAAATAATTGAGATATGCAAATATTCAGTTAGTTAAGTCGAAATTTTCCAAAAATAATAACGATTCATCCAAAATTCTGCAAACTTGGTTATATTTTTATTTGAAATTAAACAGTGTAGCATATTTGTTTTGAAAATATATACATGATATTCATGGCTTATAACTAACAATCGATAGCATAAAAAATAACGGAATTTCCAGTATTTGTTTTAAAAAACGTTAACTGACAAAAATTTTAAAATTAAATAAATAGAAACAGATATGTGGTTTAAACGGAATTAGTTCTTCATTATTTTTTTGAGAAGCACATGGTATTAAGCCCATACATTGCTGTCTTTTTTTCTCCCCTCTAAACAGTTATATTTTGTACACTAAGAAAATAACTGATTTTAGGCCATCTGTCAAAATTATCGAAATGTATTGGTGGATTGACAAAGTTCTGAAGGGCTGCCAAAAGTTAGAAAACGCAATTTTTACTGTATGCAATATATGTGACAATTTTCTGCGCCAGAAAAATTGTAAGGTAAAATTTTTTTACCATTTTATGACGAAAAAATTTTGACGAGGGAGGGGCGCATGCCGCCATCTGGATCCTCTAATTCTATTGGATGGTCGGACCCTTTTTTTGGGTTAGCGAAAGGACCTTTAACCATTTTACCAGAAAATAATTTTGACGAGCGGCGTATGCCCCCTATCTGGATCCGCTAGTACTATTGGATGGACTCGGAACGATTGTTTTGTGTTTGTTGCGGTTCAGCGAAAGAACCTTTAACCATTTTACCAGAAAATAATTTTGACGAGGGATTGGCGTACGCCCCCTATCTGAATCCGCTAGTGGTATTAGATGGACTCAAAATCATTGTTTTGTTTCAGTTACGGTTCAGCAAAAACAAACAGATTGCTTAGCTGCTACAGGTTTTTTACATTTTCCGACCAAAACAACATCTTCTGAAATAACCTATACGTTGAGGAATGTTTAATTAAGGAATATTACCATCGTGATTTGCGCACTAATGCAGAAATATAAGGCTAACGCTATGGTATTGGACTAACGTTAATGTCGTAGGCCCTAAAGATCAGAGACAGAACGTTTTTGTGTTGGACTAGAAAAAAGTAAGCTTATGCTTTAAGCTAATTTTTTATGCTTGGCTTTAGGCTTAGGCTTCGGAATATGCTCAATATTATGCTTAGGCTTAGGCTCAAGCTTAGGCTTAGGCTTAGGAATATGATTATAATCCTATTTCGCCTCTGTTCTTTACATTGGCCATGCCGTTACGTTGGTCCAGTTTTACGGCCAACGCTTGTATTGCTGCCAGTGGCGAATGAGAAATTTCTAAACAAAGACCACGAGAGACGAAATATTGAAAAAAAAACTCCTAACGAAAGACCGATAAGCCAAACGCCATTTTATTGCTTAACCGTAAACAAATCTTATTTTGATTACAGTTTGAGAAACCTGGTAATGCTTAAACCCATTCTTGAACCTGCAACCGCCGCAAGGATTCTCCATGGGACGCAAAATTGTGAACTGGATCCGAAAGGTACGGACGCCTTTTGAATGAAAACGGAATCTTCACGTTCGCCCTTTACAGTTTTTAAGATATACACTATTGTGTTTTCTAGTGTCCCTTCTGGAAATGTGTATTTTCAATTTTGATTGACTGTGTGTCACAGCTTTTTGACAATTTCTACAAATGTTCTAAATATGTACAAACTATGAGTTCAGTAGTTTTTAAACCAATCTAAAACTTCTAGGCGAGTTACGTGCATGCAAACTAAATGAACCATGCTTATTTTTGCGGACTCGGATCCTTGTATTTGATATTTAAACCGCACAGGACGTTACTTTCCAAATGCCCTAATTCCCAAAACTCAACCGGTACCTCTCCAGGCCCGTAGCCAGCTCACCTTGCTGGGGGGAGGGCTAAAAATTTTCAGGACGAGCATTCAAGGGTTTTTAATGACTTACAAGCAAGATTGAAAAATTTTCCATGTGTGGCCAAAAATTTTCCAGGGGGGTTAAGGTCCCTTTCTGCCCCCCCCCCCTGGCTACGGACGAGTACCCGTCTAAATTGGCTGGATAATGCATAGTGTTATGTTAACATTTGTGTGCTCCTTAACATTTCAAATGCTTTTCGAGTTTGATTTTTTTGAAGCCGTCCTAGCGTAGCGCGGACAAACTAACTCAACAAATTGTAGTATCTGTATCACAACTTTTACACGACAACCAGTTCGCTTGGCACTTGGCAGGGCGGCGGGAACCTCCATGAAATCACCGGCGGAGAATCCTATGGCATTTTCCTCAGGGTAGGGTTGAAAATTGTTACCCCATGACATTTCTGACAATTATAAGCTGCAACCCTGACTGTCATGAAATGTCATCAAGTCAAACGCATATACCAGGTTAGATATATATTCCCTCATGAATGTTCGCAAAAACCAGCAAAAAGACATTTGCACGCATGATTAATTTCTCGCTCGCTACGTTTGCTCACAAAAACAAACATTTAACTGAGGTTATGCGCTTTCAAAACAAAATCCTGACTACGGATCTGGTGATAGAGTAAAAAGTTCACACGTACACTATAAAACTGCTATATAACCAATAAGTAACATATCCAAAATAGTCGTCCTAAAACATGTACAAGCAACAATCAAATTTGTGTAAGGAATAAACCTGGTTAAGCTTATATTTTACAAACATATGAACGATAGGTACTTGCTGTTCTAATCTGTGCGTGTTTGCACTGCTATTTTTGAGAGCCATAACTTCTGAACCGTTGGCGATGGAGCGAGTAAAATTGTATCGTTTAATTCAGCTGGTCGAGATCTCATAGGATGGACCACATTTTATCAAAATTCTAGAGGGGTCCAGATTTCGTACCTCCGCCTTATAATTAACATGGACTGAAATAGTAGTTGACAAATCTGTTTCACAGTGTTTAAACCTGTATGGTTCTCCACTTAGAGTTATGTCCGTCTGTAAACCGATCATATGAGAGCCATTCAGGCCTATTATGTATTTATGCGCGTGTTTTATCTCTTTCCTCAAAAATTTTAGGGTCCGAATGATAAAATAAAAAAGTGATAACTTTTGAGCGCAATACTGTAACGTATCTTTTATCATTGTCAGTCGAGACAGACCCGTAGCAAGCTCAGCATGCTAACGGGATTAAACATTATTCACGCACGAGCGGCATACAAGGGGTTTCAATGACTTACAAGCAAGGTTGAAAATTATCTTAAAAGTTCGTTTACAAGCAGCTATTGTTAAATTTGTGTTTAAGTCCATGGTTGATTTGAGATTTTCCGCTGATTTAAAAGATATAATTAATTGCTTTCAAACAGAAAGTTTTAATATAACGCGTGCCTAATTTGAGTTAAAATTTATATTTATTGGTTGAAAAATTCCACTGTACTTCTAGTTTAAAATTTCCTGTCTTATATTAGTTTTTGAAATTTTAATTTGTTAAATTCGAAATGACGCGGCCCGAGTTTAAAGCCAGAATAATGAACATTTGCCTAAAAATTGTATTTAAATTTACAAAAAAACCCAGAGAGAATTTAAAAAATTAAACCAATAATTTAGGTTTCAAAAAACAACAAAAAAACATTTCTATTTATCAAAAAAGACCAAGTGGATTTTTTGACAATCTTTCATCAAACTATTTCAACCCCGCATCAAAGCGAGGGTGGGGGGTCGGGGCAGGATACTCCTTTCATACCCCTTTTTGAAATCATACAAAATGAATGTGTATATCTTGTAATGTTGTCACCCCGTTTCATTTTTTAAAATTCCCCCTACCCCTTAATCTTTTTTTCTGTGATGTGTTTTTAAAAACCCGAATATAGTAGCTATGTAATTTTTTTTCGCTACGAGCTACTTTTCCTGTTTGTGTCTTAATGTTCAATTTAAACGGCATGTTTCACGACAATCCACGCTGTCGTGGTTGAATATAATTTTTTTGAAATGAAAGAGACGAAACATGGTTCGCACAGTTGGTGGTTCGTTTCTCTCATTGGCTGGGTGGGCCATGCTGGTTGTTTTTGAATATATTGATAACGGTTGTGGATTTTCTTCATTCTTCTGGAAGATTAGGGGGGGTGGGAGCAAGGTACCACCCTGGAGATTATGCGTCGTTCACAATGTAAGATTCGGCCATGCCACAAAATGTGTCGCAGTCTTCGGTTAACAACGTCTCGTTAATTCTGTCTAAACGAACAAATTTTTCGTTGACCCTGTATGGGATTCAGCAGGATTCCGCTAGTGACGGATCTGGGGGGTGGTGTCTGACGATGTATCCCGTAACTCGAAATGGTATTAACGGCGAGAATTACGAATTATGTTAAAACGAATAATTCAAATTAATACTTTGCATGCATCATTTGGCAATTTTTTCGCATGGCTGCTGTCGGCACACAATTGGCATAAAAATTTCATTTTGGCCGAAAAAATTTTAAAAAAAATTTGATAAAAAAAACAATTTAACAAACGTTATCTATTTTAAATAATGCGAAAGAACGATTAATAGTTAAAAATATCACTAACTTTGGGTTGATAGGGTACTTACAACATTTTTGGGTCCATGTAAACATCAGGGCGGAACGTTTTTTTTGCACGACTCTAATAGAGTAAACTTAAACGTTTGGCTTTAGGTATTAGCTTATTCGACGCATAGGCTTTAAGATATGCTTATTCTAGCGCTACGGCCCTGTTTTATACATTGACCAATTTTTGATCTGGTATGAAAATTAACAGAACCTCGTACAAGAAGTAATTTGTACTCACGCCATGTTTTAAAGCTATTTATTTAGCTATTGTAGGATTTATTGTCCGTAACAGTTTGCAGTTTTAGTTGCTCGTAGTATACGTTATGCGAGAATGGGTTTATCCGTAAAACCTGTAAAAATGTCTTGTAAAGACATCTAAATTTTTTTAAGAAACTAGGGAAAGTAAGGGCCCCCTGTATCAAACATGAAAGAGGAGCTAAACGATTTTTCAGTAGAGGCGTCCAAGCGTTTCAAGATCGCTTACTGGTGTGGCTGAAATTTTTATTTGGGGTAGCCGAATTTCCTTAAAGGGGCTCCACTAGCCATTTTCTGGCTACATGCGCCATAGCACCATTAGTTCCAAACATCCCCGTAGCCAGCTCACCTTACTAGGTGGAAAAGAAATGTTTTTCAGGAAGAACATTCAAGAACTTTAATGACTATACAAGCAAAGTTGAAAATTTTCTAGAGGGGGCAAAGGCTTCCAGGGGGATCAGCCCCCCTGCCCCCCTCTTGACTAGGGCCCGGTACCTGAGGGAATAGGAAGTTCTAAAACACAAATCATATGCTCTGGAGGTATGATGTATGGAATCGCCATGTGCTTTGTATATAAATAGAAGAATACACTTTCTCTGCTATGAAACATCACCTATTAATTATAGGGGCCTGCCCGCTTGAGACAGTGAGACTGAGACTGGAGATTCTAGATTTTAGGTTTAGGGGCCAATGTAAAGAACAGGTGTGGAACAGTATTATAATCATATTCCTAAGCCTAAGCCTAAGTCTAAGCCTAAGCCTAAGCCCAAGCGTAAAAGAATGAATTTATTCCTAAGACTTAGCCAAAGCCTAAACCTAAGCCAAGCAAAAAAATAATGAAAAGCTTAAGCTTCACTTATTCTAATCCCCACAAAACCGTTCCGCCCCTGATCTTTACACGGACCGGTTTTAGGTTTACTATTTACGCTTAGGATTAGGGTCCTGGTTAGGCTTAGGCTTACGTTTAAGCTTAGGCTTATCAGCATAGGCTTGCTGGGCACTCCCTCGATACTTAACATAATCCTTTCGTAGTCGCTATAGGGTATTGCTGACAAATATCATACATGGCTACTGCTGGCTACAAAGGTTTAAGTGTCATTGGTTACCAGTTTTCGTGTGCTCACGCGGGGTTTTATGTACAGTTACCATTCTCACTGGAGTAGGCATCATTGATTTCTGGAGCAATATGTTTGTAACCTCGCTAGTAGAGCGAGCTTGACGCCAAAACGTATTTTTGTGATAAATCGATACGGTAAAGGCAAACTTTCAATTTTGGGTTATCCTAACCTTGGCATCACCGGTCGACAAAGTTTAGCGAACAAAGCGAGGAATGCGCTTAATTAGCAGTTACGCTCATAAAAGTAACATTGGCCGGACGTTTTAAGGAATATTTACAAGCAAGTTTGAGAAACTGTTCAAAGGCGTGGGGGCTAAAATTTGAGACTGCTTCCAACCAGGGCGTCTTCGGCTACAGACCTTGTGTTTCCTATTGCCGTTTGCGCATTATCACTTGACAAAGGTTACGGTTAAATTTTGAGTGACACTCGTACGAAATTCTTTGAATATTTTTGAAAATTTAAAATGTAAAATTTAGTTTTAAAATTAAATTTTAGTTCCAGATTTGTGGGCAATCCCGTTTGCCAGTCAAAATTACAAGTTAATTGGTAAATTTGCATTTTATACTTCCAGTGTGCGTTTGCTAGATTGAGAACGATGTGATCAATTCAATGACAATTTACAGTAACTTTTGTTAGACTCTTGCGTTGAGCTCTTACAGATGCTTCTAAATAATATCCAATACTTTCGAGCTGTGAATCTTAGCTTCAAAAAACGTGTTCTCTACTTTCAAATGAACTAGAAAATCTTGATACAGATAAGGGTGCAATTTTAGTGTTTAAAAACTTAAACTTAAATTATAGCTTGGTCGGACTAACTAACTTTGAATTGTCAGTTTAACTTAGGCTAACATATGTTTAAATTTAACGCAAGTTTAAGTTTAAACTTATTTTTGGTTTCAGTAACCACTGCAGCCGAAAAATTATGTGTATCTAAGAATTCATTAAGTTTAGCTTAAACTGAAAAAATGTAAAATTTTTTAACTGAGTTTAGGCGTTGACCTACGTTTAAGTGTAGTTAATTTATAGTAAAGTTAGCTGAATGCTGCTCGATTGCTTAAATCGAGTTAAAGCTTATAGAGAATACTTTTAATTAGTCAAAATTAATCTTACGATAAAAGCGCCTTTAATTGTTCATTTTTTTAAATTTCAGATCATCAAAATCTAACAACCATAAAACAACTTATGCTATAGCAAATGTAACTCAGCCGTCCGCTTTACCAAGTGATATTAATATTTCACATCGAAATTTAGTTTTGACCGAAAAATTGTTACATATGCGCGAAGCGGTGAAATCAAACGCGACTTCCGTTACAGACAGCATCGATCAGGGACTTATTACAGTTCTACTAAACAGAAACAACTCGAGTGAATTGTCAAATTTACCCGAAATCGAAAGCGGCCAACGGGTTAAAGGCGGAAGTTCAGCGGCGGCCGGCGAAACGAGTCAAACTGAAATTTGGCGATTTCAACAAGGATATGAACTAACCGAGGTGAATTTGGGCCAGTAACTTGTGAAATTGGGGCCCAAGTGGTTCAACTGAGAGTTCTCCAAAGCGTAAGAGTTTTTATAAACTACAAAACCAAAGTTTAGCTTAAACCTAACAAAAATACAATCTTAAATCAAAGTCTTGTTCACTTTTGCAGTCGCACCACAAAATGGGTCGATCCTTAAAAGTAACATGGGCGTTTATGATTAATAATTTGAAGGATTATTTTTTTTAAATTTTACAATTTTAAGAATTAAATTTTTGAAACTTTTAAAAAACAACAACCGTACTTTTGAAAATTGTGTATTTTTCAGGTCTGGTCAGTATTCGATACTTCGCTTATATTTGTTCTCGTCGTGGTTGTGCTTAATATGCTCATTGTTGCGTTCGCATATCGATTTTTTAAAACATCTGATCCGTCGAACAAATCAACAAACAATGCTACAACTTCTACAGCTATGATTAACAACAACAGCAACAACAATAACAAAAACAACAAAACAAACAAAGCTACATTATGTTGCAGTACAATGCTTTCGTGTTGCCCAACAATTAATCGTCGTGCTGTAGCGACTGCAAGTAGCAACAACAAAATTGAAACTACAACGCAACTAATTGCAACTGGTTGCACAACTCCTATGATGCCAAGCGATAACTGCAATTTTCCAACTAGAAATTCAACTCAGAACGGCAGTGTTGCACCTTCCAGCTTTCAAGCGTCCAGTGAACGCTTTTTAAATCGAAGTTGTGGAATATTACATCTCGACCCTACGGAAGAAGCAACTATTGTATAGTGAAATCTAGCAAATTCAACACAAAAGGGCGTATTGAGTTGAATCGGTTGAGTCAAACGAAAGAAGCGAGTATTGCAATAGTGAAATTTGAAGAAAGCAGCAAAAATGTAACAGTTGTTGAAGCATCAGACCAAGTAATATATATGTCGTACGCCAATCTGCTATTCAGACAAATTATCAATTAGCTTATGCGATTCTGCTATTCTGAGCAAATAGCAGTTTCGTATAGGCTAAACAGCGATTGTGAGATGAATTGAAACAACAGTGATGTAAACCAACACTGTTTGGGTAACGGTACTGCGTCTGTCGAAATAATCAAATCTGATTGGTCTGTAAGGTCAATACCAGTTTAGCCTACACCAAACTGTTATTGCATAAAATAGCAGATTGGTTCAGGCCAATTAGTAAATAGTCTGAATAGCAGATTAGCATGCAACATATATACGCCGCGGCAGAGGACACTGTGACAACATCAAAAAACGTGCAAAGAGGCATTTCAATTATAATAAAATTACTTGGTCGGTACTAAAGTTGAAAAAGTTTTACGTAAGATTTTACAGCAATAGTGAATAACTAATCAAGAATCTACATGCCAATTTTCTTTTCGCAGCACAACTACGTTTCCGTTCTAAGAAAGTATTGTAAATAAAGTAATACTGAAAAGTTGGCCAAAATACGCATGTATGGCATTCCAGCTTTAATTATACAGATCAACATTAAAGTTTTTGAGTTTATGGAAGAAAATTATTCTCCGAGTTTGATTCAGCGTTAGACTAATGTAAAATATAGGCTGGAAACAGTCGGAACAAAAATAGTTTAGTGGAAATGTGCCAAATACTACCAGGCTGGTATTATAATCTTGAAATTTCGATTGATTGAGGGTCATATTAAGATTCCGTGGCAATATTTTGAATTTTGTGGCACCATGGGTTCCGACTATAACGGGGTTCACGTTATAACTGGGGCAGCTTGGACACGTTTTGTCCATGTTATTCACGCAACATGGAAATTCTGTGATCCGTATAGCGGTTATGTAGGCCAAATGTGAATGTCATATGACATTGGCTTACAAATCACTGATGTTGAGCGATCATCTATACAATAACCATTTGTCAATGATACCGCGGGACATTTTATGCGAATATCATATGATATTCCAAAATTCTACTAAATATCATATGATATTTATACAGGACAATGAATTTGTGCACGCTAAATAAAAAAAAAAAGACAAAAAAAAAAAAATAAAATAATTCGCAAGTTGAATTAGCTTCTACCGTTCTGTTTCTCGCTAAGTTTTTCCCAAAATATATTCCTAAGTACAAATAATTCAAATTTGAAATTTTAGTATCATATGACATTCTACAGTACAATCAAGCTAGTTTACCACAACTTTGTAGACATTTTCAAACATATCATATGATACTCGCAGACAATATTTGGAATATCATATGATATTGCAGTACAAACAGCAGATGTCATATCAGGATAGCAGACAATTCAAATTTTTTGAATCTCATAGCGGATAAACGGTCAGACAAAATGTTACCAGCTATAGTCATGGACAAAACGTGTTCAGCTCCTCTTAACCCCCATAAGAAATTACTTAGCACCATTTTTCCCTTATGCATAATTTGCGGCCATAATTGACGCAATTCCTCAATATTCCACTTTGTGATAATGAGAGTTGGTAGTGACTCTTTTTACAAGAGTGTGAAACTACTTAGATACTGTGTAGAAATGACTCTTTTTACAAGAGTGTGAAACTTCTTAGATACTGTGTAGAAATGACTCTTTTTACAAGAGTGTGAAACTACTTAGATACTGTGTAGAAATGACTCTTTTTACAAGAGTGTGAAACTACTTAGATACTGTGTAGAAATGACTCTTTTTACAAGAGTGTGAAACTAATTAGATACTGTGTAGAAACTAATGTACCCAGCGCGTTTTGGTCCACCCCCTTATTTAAAGGGTCGATACGTTGCACTAATATTTTGAATTTTAGCTATGGTTGCTGGCATTTAATTCTACACTAACTCCTATGTTTACAATGTGGTTTAAATGGCGACTACGCACCCTCCAATTGAGTGTGTGGTCGGGCAAAAATACAACGCGCGATAGTAAATTTTGTACCTTGTTGAACCCCAGTAATGGCGCGCTCTTGTCTAGAAGTGATCATCCACTCTTGGTGACAGAAACGTGATTTGCGTTTTTGATCAACCCTCAAGTTTTATTGCAGTCATTTTTTATGTTGGTTTAACTTTATGACGGCAAGGAACATTTCTCTAGTTTTATAGTCAATACACCTTTCTGGGTAAATAATCCTTAAAGAACCCAAAGAGGTTCCAGCTGAACAAATTTCCCCTGACGGCCGGCTCTCAGGGTAGACAACAAACGTCAATCATGGAGACAGGGTCGCTTCGTTGATGCGGCCAATGTAAAGAACAAGGGCAGAACAGTGATATAAGCATATTGCTAAGCCTAAAGCTTAAGCCACAGCCTAAGCCTAAGCGTAAGAATAAGAATGAGTTTATTCCTAAGTATAAAGCCGAAGCCTAAAGCCAAGCAAAATATTCTAACGCTTAAGCTATTGCAGTCCCACAGAAAAACGTTCCGCCCCTGATCTTTACATGATCCGTTGATGCTTATAAACGAAAAATCTTGCATTCAAAAAACCCCGTGCTCGAGGCAAACGAGATATTGCATGAAATTTATTTCGATTGCAAGCATTCGCATCTCAAAAATTACTTTTAATGCCACAAACTTGTACACATATAAATATATCAACACGCATATATTAATTGACAAAAACGCCAATACATAAGAACATAACCAACGAAATTGCAACGCTGGTTATGATTAAAACGGAACCAAAAAAAAAATAAAATATCAATTCTTTCTAATCAAAATCAGTTTGCGCAGAGTTTAACCAAATTTCGCCTAAAAGTTGACCAGAGTTATAACGATTTTTAACTAAACCAGTTAAGGAATTGGTGTTCTATTTTGCCGAAGTATACTTACATCCGAGGTCATCGTATGGAGCACGTAGTAGTTGAGAAGAGTCGGGTACAACTGAACACCCCGATAGATGCTGCTGAACTACTTGACGCAGTTGCCATAGATTGCAGTTGAAGGATGCCGGGATATGATACGTTCCGAAAAAAATGTTTTTGACGGTTCCTACCTTAGTCGGTAACTGAAGTGGTTGCTATCCTAGGCTCAAATTCGGTTTTATAGCCTATTCTCACCCCCTAAGACCTGTGTAGATCATCCTAGCTCAAATGTTGCGAACAGACCGTGAAGAAGCTCATATTGTACCCCCGTATAGGAATTGCCGCATTAATCTTGCCACCATTGTTTAACTTGAAAGACATGTCGCTTTACTGTGTTTAAGTTGCAATTTTCGGTCCGATAATTTCGTTTTCGACCCCGTGCGCTTTGTTCAGTACATGCGCTGCATTGAGTGTTGCAACACACGCGACTGCAATTGCAATTTCATCGTTGCGAAATCCACCACAACTTGCATCGTATCGCATAACGCGCAACCGAATATATGTTTCGTGACACTCAAAGCCGTTTGCAGACCCTGTTTGATGAACGCGAGCTTGTTTACAACGGCATTTCGCTTCGGCAAGCGTGGACGGAATTCGAAGAGGATCATAGTTGAGTCGCCAGTACCAAGGGCACAATCCTAGCTCCATGATGTTTTGTCTTGCGTCGGCCGCCAGCGAGTGTACAGCGCCACCTTCCGCCGAGCGTTCATTCGATACTACCATATTGTCACAATGAGCGTTTCCAGCTAAAATAACTTCTTCATTTGTGGTCAAATCAGCAATTCTACTTCCAGAAGGCTCAGAAAGCGTTCGCAGCTGAGCAATATTTTCCAACGTTGTAACATCTGAGATCAGCTGGCCAAACTTTGGAATTTGACGATGAATTTCGTGGTGGAATGTGACATCTGAGGGTACGAAAATTCCGGTCGGATGAGATAAATTTTGATGCTCGACGGCCCATCGTCCAAAATGAGCCAGAGTTACCCGGTGAGACGGACCGTGTCGAGTACAATGTGTTCCAGCACTGCCACTGTCACGAAACACAGACCGTTTGTCTAGACGTCTGGGAAATTCCCCCGCTCCGTCTGGCTGTGAGACAGGTTTGCCGCATGCTGTCCACGCACATGCTAGTAGGATCCAGAGGCGGAGCAGTGTCTGCAAAGAAAAAGATCAAAGACGTAGAAACCGAAAAGCCCGTGTGTAGGGAATAAAATGCGCACACCAGGTGACTTTTGAAAGGCAGTGTTATGAATACTGAAGCCAAAAAAGCCTCACTATCCTGAACACTACAGCCAACAACGCTTCTGGGTCCCTGCCTGCCCCCTCAAAAGTTACCTAGTGTACGCATGTTATTGTGGAAGTTTCATAAATCCATATTAACACGTGAACGTTTTTGCAGCAAAACGTGCACGTATGACTAGCATTTGCAAGTTTGGTCACAAAGAAGCTTTGAAGTAATTGCAGCTTGCAAATTATTCACTGGAATTCGTGCGATTGAATTTAATTCGCACATGTGAACGCAGTTGCAAGTCGCTTTAAATATTTGCACCTGCAGTTTATTGGTCAATCGGAATGTTCCATTGATAACACTTGCAGCTGCAAGTATTTCGAGCAAGTTGCAACTGTGCGTTCTCGTTACAAAAACTTTCACGTGTGAATGGAGCATTAGTGTAAGTTCAAATTGTTCATTTATGTATGCAATTATTATGTCATAATTTAAAATGTTACATCAGTGTCGTTAAACATTTTGTCACAAGAACTTTTAAGCCCTATTCACACGTGCAAATTTTTGCTGCGAAATCTCGCAGCAACAAATTGCACTCAGAACTTGCATTTTTTCATCAACCAATGAGATAGCGGCTGCAATAAATTCACTGAACTTGCATGGTTATTCACACATGTGAACTAAATTCCAGGCTATGATTTTTAATCAATTATTTGCAGCTGCAAGTTTTTCCAACGGTATTTTGGACAAAACTTGCAAATGCAACTTGCAGTTGCGAGGGCTCGCAGCAGGAACATGCCACATGTGAATAGTGCTTTGCTCGCGAACTAGGTTTTGTATCAAATATGCACGTAACCTGATTATTTCAACTGCCCACCCTATTAAATTTTCCGCCAATTTCACTTACCAGTTTGTTTGAAATTATTACAAATTTTAGTTTTCTAAAAGCGAGATTACTAGTGAACATCGAACTTTGCCAACTCTTAGCTGTAAAAAAGAATTGAAATGAAACTTGGCAAGCGTAACTGGCCTTGGATATAAGGTTTCAACCGGTGTTGAAAGAAACGCGATTTTTTGGCCAAAATGGAACCCCAATACCAGGTTTGTTAAGTATTGGTCCGCTCGGAAAAATTTTTCTTTTGAAAAATTTTTCTGCCTGAGGAAGCGATTTGCCCGCTACAATGAACCTGCTAAGAAATATAGGTCCCCTGTAAAAATTTGCGTCTGGTATCTAGAAACATGAAAATAGTACCAGTGCCACTAGTAGATCCTATCCCATTCGATTTTCTGAGAAGCAGTGTTTGCCTTAAAATTGTTCGATTTTGAAAATTTTTTGCATATTACGGTTTCTCAAAATCTCGCTTGTCCGAGTAAAAATTTATTTTGAGGAAATTCAATTTTTTCGGTATTGAATATCAGTCTGAACTATTAAATACCGGTATGTAATTTCTGAAGACAGATCTGCAATCAAAACGGCGTCAGAGATGAAGTAAGACTTTTGTCTCTTAGTTTTCTTTGGCGAAAAAGTTTTCAAACAAATTAGTTTCAAAGTATGCACTCGACTGAATTTCTTTGATTTCGGTAAACATATATTAAGGTTCCAAATATATTCCGAAAAAGATTGAACAAAAAATGTCAAAAAAAGCAAAATAAAAGTTGTAGCAGTTTCATAAAGCAACGAATACATTGAACTCATCAGCAAAATTTTAACTGACGGAATTCTGCTTAATTTTCAAGATGGACGTTTTCATTTTCAACAACTCAGATTTTAAACTCTTGAGCACAAAATTATATTGCGAATTTGAGAATAGTGAAAATTACGAAACAAAATATTGTAATTAAAATTTATTTTAACTGAAAATAGAGTTGAACGTCAGGGCCCATGTAAACATCCGGGGCGGAACGTTTTTCTGTGAGACTGCAATAGAGTCAGCTTAAGTTTTATACTAATTTTATTGCTTTGCTTGGCTTAGGCTTAGGAATATACTTATAATACTGTTCCGCCATGCTCTTTACATTGGCCAACGTCAGAAACAAACATTTTGTATAATTTAGAGGGAAAATTCTCCTAATACTTGCTCTAGAGTTGGTGCCTTGTACCCTTAATTGCACAAGTCTAAAGCCTAAGCTGCTGAAAATACAAATAGGCATCGAGCAAAGCCGAACCGTAAACTTAAGTTTTGGTCTAAACCCAATCATAAGTTTTATGCCAGAATTTGAAGCTTTCGAAAACTGTTGGGAAAAGTGTGCTGAGGTTTAGATTTATTTTCGTGTCTTTAGCTGGTTTGGTTTAAAATTGTATATTCTGTGTGTCTATTTCAACTTGAACCATTGGCTCAGTATGCCTTAAGATCGATTAAAAATATGTCGAAGATTAATATTTCTTTTCAGTGAACTATTTCTTGAATACTTTGAGGAAAACTGACCATTATATTTTAAGACGGCACCAAGAATTTGAAACTGACATTTTTTGTAAAACAAGTTACCATATCTTGAATTTATAATTTTGAAAATAACTTTTTTGAAAATTTGTCCACATGTAAAAATCAGGCATGAAACGTTTTTCTGTGGGACTGCAATAAAATATTCTTAAAATATTATAGACTAATTTTTGCTTAGGTGTGGGCTTAGATGTATTAGCTCATTGTTATACGCTTCAGCCTAGGCTTTGGCTTAGGAGTGTGCTTGTACTGCTGTTTCGGCCGTGTTCTATCCATAGGTTGAAATTTCTTACCATATTTTTGATCACTCGCGGCTTTGGCTGTTCGCCGGAATTAATTTTTGACTGCGGTGTATATTTTCGTTGCGCGTTTGAGCAATTTCGTTCAAGCGGTGTTTGTTTTGCTAAAATTTCATTTTCCGAATTCGTAATAAAATATTGAAATCGTCGAAATCCGTACATTTTTTACCGTTTAAAAGATTAAAATAAATCTGCAGTATGCGTATAAGACTGGCAAAATGTCGCGTGACACGGTGAGTTTGTTGAACGAGACCAAAAAATTTTCAATTGAACAAAAACCAGACGACCAAATCCAGACCAACCGTACGACTGACTACGATTTAACCTCAAATTCAGTTTACTTATATATCCGCAATATTTAAGTGGGCAGAAAATTCAATTTACACTTTTATTGAAGGACATCAGGTGTTTATTTGATATATTTGACTAATTTGTGTAGGAAGTAAACACCAATCAAATTCTACGAACCAGACTCAGTGCAGAATAGAAGAATATTTTACATTTTATTCTCTAAATGTCATATATTCTTAACAATAAATTTAACAGCAAAAATATTCGACCTTAATTCAACGAGCGTTGAAAATATTTCAATTTGAAAAAGTTTGGGTTTTTATTTGAAATTTACCAAAAAATGCTTGATCTACTGATCCGTTTAAATTTCTGAGGATTTAATATTCGCTGTATACTGTATGCTTACATACATCCCTAGACACAGTACTCAGCTGACCTTACACTCTAGACAGTAACGTTGTTTGGTTAATTCCTTGAAAAATACTTATTTTCTTATTTACGAAACATATTTTTCACCAAATGGACAGAAAATTAATTTAAAAAATTTTAAAATCACTTAAAATTTGAGTAGGACTGTTTTGATTCAAAATTCATCGGTGTTTTTGCTTTGTTGTTCTGTGACGGTTGTGGCTTAATTCGTTTGCGTCCTTAACATATTTTGTTAATTTGCTGTTCCGATTGTTTGCAGACAAGAAATTTTCGACGCCCCTTTTGCTATATTAATTAAATTTACTGTTATTCTGCGAATTTAGAATATATTACAATAATTGGAAATTGATTAAGTATAATATTACGCCTCTTGAAGCGTTTGTTTTTGATACTCCGGTATTGTTGTTCGCAGATGGTGTGTGAAAACTTGACTTCCCACACCAATTAATCTGCTTGGTATTCTCTATGTTGTTGTTGTGGTTGTTGTTGTTGTTGTTGTTGTATGTTGTTGTTGTTGTTGTTTATTGTTGTTGTGGTTGTTGCTGTTGTTGTTTATTGTTGTTGTGGTTGTTGCTGTTGTTGTTTATTGTTGTTGTGGTTGTTGTTTGTTGTTGTGTGTTGTTGTTGTATGTTGTTGTTGTTGTTGTCGTCGTTGTTGTTGTTTTTTATGTTGTTGTTGTATGTTGTTGTTGTTTGTTGTTGTTGTTGTTGTTGTTGCTGTTGTTGTTTATTGTTGTTGTGGTTGTTGTTTGTTGTTGTGTGTTGTTGTTGTATGTTGTCGTTGTTGTTGTTGTTTGTTGTTGTTGTGGTTGTTGTTGTATGTTGTTGTTCTTTGTGTTGTCGTTGTTTTGTTGTTGTTGTTGTATGTTGTTTTGTTGTTGTTGTTGTGGTAGTTGTTGTTATTGTTGTTCTTGATTTGATAACAAATATCTGCAAAATTCTTTTAGTTCATTTTTGATTTTCGTTATTTCATTCTTTCATTCATTGGTTCTTTTGTTCTTTTTTCTTTCTGTCTTATTCTTGTCTTCTTTCTTTCTTTCTTTCTTTTTTCTTTATTTCTTTCTCTTTACTTTCTTTCATTCATTTTTTCTTTGTTATTTCTTTTATCTATGCATCTATATTTCTTTCTTTTTGTGTTTGTTTGTTTATATATTTCTTTCTTTCTTTCTCTCTTAATCTTTTTTTGTTATTTCTTTGTCTTTCGATATCGACAAACTAGTAGGCGTTCTGTTCATCGAAATTTGTCATCTCAAAAAAGAGTTGCAGATGCGTAACAAAACCGAATATTTTAGCGTTGTTCAAAAATGTAAATTTTTACAATTGACCCTAAACAAAACGTCTGGTTAACTAAAGCCAGTTTTTAAGCCATTTTTGGTTTGTCGTTCACCATCGAACAAAGCAGTGAAATCTGGCAAAATACGTTCCCATCTGGTGTATTCAATTGTACACAGGTTAGGTTCAATAAAAATCGAAGGCGGTCTGTTTGTAAGTATCAAATTTAAATCTATAAGCGATAACTCTTAATAATAAGTACCCAGCAAAATATTTAAAATCTGAATTTATATTTTGATTAAACTAAATTAAAAGTAATCAGTAAACTCAATATATCATCATGGTTTGGATAGCATATTGAATTCTGAAACCTTGACTCGCAAAGCTATTGTTTATTGTCAGAGGTGGTCAAATAAATTTTAAATTCCTACGCCGAAGGTCCGGCTAACAAACTGTGTAGGAGTCGATCAACCTTTTAGGAACGGTGGTAATCAGCGATGGTGATAAATACAAATTATTTCTTTAGTAAAAACTAAATAACGTTTATTCTCGCTACACAAATAACAACAAAACCTTTAACAACGTACTTCATCGACGGTGATAAGTATAAGCTTAATGCTAAGCCGAAGCCTAAGGGTAAAAAGAAGCTTATACCTAAGCCTAGGCAAGCTTATACAAAAGACAAAATATTGAAAAAGCTGAACGTATACATTTTCCTTAAATTGACCAATTTTAAAATTTGTGTAATTCTAAAGTTTAAGCAGTACCGTATAGAATTGTTTACGAAAATTTTGCTGCTGATGCGGTGTGGCTCGAACCCACGACGGACGGATTATTGGTCAGCTGCTCTATCCACTGACCTACGCAGCCAAGCAAACTTTTCGCTACAATGGATGTATATACCGTGAGTTTGGTACTACAAAATACGTATATGAATACGCCGCGAAACGCCCTCGATTGCGCTACGATATGCAACGCTGCGTTACTTATGCCTGCCTGGTTATAAAATTGAGCCCTTGCAAAAGATCATGGGCAGACCGGTTTTGTGTGGGACTGCAAGAGTGCAGGCTTAAAGCGTTCGATTATTTTTTGCTTAGGCTTCGGTTTTGTCTTCGGCTTAGGAGTATGCTTATTTTTACGCTTAGGCTTAAAAATGTGATGATACTCATGTTACGGTTCTGTTTTATACATTGGTCAAAAATTGTATATTTGAAAGTTCTGAACGTTTGCTGTAACTGCAATAAATATGAGCTAGCGGCAAAGCCAGGGGTCGATTTCAGATTTTGCTCAATTAACACGTGCAAATTTTTGCAGCGAGAACTCGCAAGTGCACCTTGCACGAAATACTTGCAGCTGCAAGTATTTGCAAACGGACACCACTTTCCTGCTGAAACTTGACATAAATTTATACGAATAATTTGAAGCAAAGTGCAATAAATATCAAGCAGAAGCTATGAATTATCAGTTCAGTCAGTGCTGATGAATTAATTCCACTTGCAACGATATTCATACCGGTGAATTATTTCTTGGCGTATATTCATCATGAATAAATTGCAACTGCAAGTTCTTCAAACGAATTTTTGAAAAAAACTCGCAGCTGCAAGTTCCAGCTGCTAGAAACATACACTGGTAAAGAAGGCTCTAGTCGAAGTTTCTCTTGTCTTGAAAGCGCTTTCAAACCGATACAATTTCTATATAACGCTCAAAAATAACATACCAATCGCGTTACCGTTGCGGTAGACTGCGAAATATCAAACATGTTTATTTGAATTAATTCAAGCTTCTTAAATAAATTAAAAACTCTGAATTAATGCAAGAAGCGAGTAACAACACAGTATTCAATCAACCAATCAAAATGCAGGTGCAAGAGATTCAAACGACTTGCAACTGTGTTCACACGTGTGAATTAAATTTAATAGCACGAATTTCAGTGAATTATTTGCAGCTGCAAGAACTTCGAAGCTCGTTTATGACCAAACTTGCGCATGCAAATATGCACGTGCAAGTATTTACTGCAAAAACTTGCACGTATGTATTGGACTTTTCTAATTAGATTCAGTTGACTTTCCAGTAATGGTTATGGCTCTTAACAAATCATCCATGACTGCCCAAACCTTCAGAGCATGTATTATGTGTTTTATCTTTGAATTTATTTTTCAGGTTTGCAAATTTTCGTTGCCAGCGAAGAAGACAACGCTTAGTGACAAACGCAATATATATGTCGAAACGCAAATTGCAACGTCGATATTGTTGCTGCGACCAACTTAGTAAATGTTGACTGTTGCAGGAGAGTGCAGTGTCAGCATGAGAGACATGCTTGTCATGGCGCAAATGCAATATATGCAATGCACATTTTGTTGTATGCGAGACGGCAGCGTATATCTCGACAAATATAGGCGACTGTCGACCATTAAAAGCAGTTGACGAAGCGGGATGCGTGGTGCAGTGGTAGAGCGTTCCCTTAAGGATCTGCAGGCTTGAAGTTCGATCCTTGCTGTGCTTGCTTTTCCACTCCGGCACCGGTAGATTGTTTGTCGGAGGTTCCTGCAAATTCGATAGTGAAATTTTGTATATTTTGACAAAATACATTTATTTGGTGCGTTTTCTTGCAGCTTTTGGTGCAATTTTGAGAAAAAATGACCAAATTTCGTAGAAAATAAATGTAAAAACGAAAAACATTTAAGAAAATCTCGTACATATTTGTTAAGATTAGAAAATTAAACATTGTTAAACTACCAAATTCCATCTCACATCCGGCTTCACCTCCAACTACAGGATGCGGCAAT
This sequence comes from Enoplolaimus lenunculus, assembly GCA_030248215.1. Lineage (NCBI taxonomy): Eukaryota > Metazoa > Nematoda > Enoplea > Enoplida > Thoracostomopsidae > Enoplolaimus > Enoplolaimus lenunculus. Next base: position 30,015 of record JASANG010001232.1, read on the forward strand.
ATTTGTTGACCTCCGGTTCCGGTATTTTTCAGTTTCAGTTGCACCATACTATACATACATCTTCATAAGTGTAGCAAACGGTTTTTAATTAGCTGGTGTGTCACAGTTACTTAAACAAGTGGGATAATTCCACACAGTTTATGAGGCAGGGGCTGAATACCACACTGTAAAAAATGGTGAGTCAAATCGACTCCCTCCGAAATGGGCTTTACGGGACTACAGTCAAATTCGACTCCGCCGGAGTCAAACGTGCGCCTAAGTGAGTTGAATTTGACTCTGGAGGAGTCGATTTTGACTCAGTTTGTGTAGTCCCATACAGCCTATTTCGGAGATACTCAATTTGACTCACCATTTTTTGCCGTGCATGACTGCAAGAAAAACAAACGGTTTCGCACAGTCGGTACCGGATACAAAAGGATGCTAATAGCTGTTCGCTTAAATGCTGTGCGGTAATAATTATTTTGCTTCAGGGAGACGTGTGTTACGATAGTACTTGCCAGCAAATTTTTCGGCACCTTGTGTTCTAAAAATACTGCAAAATTGTTTATTTTAAAACCGAAAATTTTGCTTCTGCCTTGAAGATTTAAAGCAACACACGTCTATGAAAGCGTTTCTGGTTGGTGTTGTTGTTATGTTTAGAATTTGTCGGTGCGGTAATAGATACTTTAACCAGGTGTATTGCAGGCTGCAAAAAATGCTATGAAGTAGGGTACAACTAGAGGTCGATTTCCGGCTTTGACGATAAAATAAACTTCCAGACTTCGGCTCCGGTACAATTTCGTAGAAAGTTCGGTCAATTTAAAGAACAGGGGCGGAACAGTACTATAAGCATATTCCTAAGCCTAAGCCTATGCGCAAGAAAAACATTAGTCTAAAGCTTAAGCTTACTTTATTGCAAACCCGCAGAAAAAAGTTCCGTCCCTGATCTTTACATGGGCCGAAAGTTTCGGCAATTTCGGTAGCGAAACTTTGGCCAGTTTCTAAAAATTTAGAAAAATACGGAAATTTTACGGTAACAAGGATACCCGGATGCGGAAAACGATCCTTTTTAATGCTAAAACAATCCGATCAACACCAGCGGCGAATCTAAACATTTTTTAAGAGAAGGGCACAAGATATAGAAAAACCTTGAGAGAACGAGACTCAAAACTGAGCACTAACGCTTAATACAAAATTTTGGTTCTAATCCCAGTTTGGGGCCCAAGGAAACCCCTCTGAGAACTGGCAGTATGCTACACACGTTTGAGAATACTTTCCTAGTCAATTTTTTTCTATTTTAAAATTAGCGTTAATCACATTTTACACGTCGCTTAATAAATTATTCAAAAATTAAAATTAAATTTTTTGAACACAAAATGATTACATCGCTGTTGTTCGCGTTCATTTACGTCATCGTTGTTCCTGATGACGTCACTGCAGTTGGACGGTTACAAAAGATTAGCGTCAAAGGCCAATTTTTTTGCCAACAAGATCCACAACGTGCCGCAGATATATCTGTTCGACTGCTGGACGAAGACGACTGTGAGAATTTACCAAAACTAAAAACAATTAGCGAAAACATTTTGTCCAAGAAATCGAAAGCGACCCTTCGGTGCTGTTCACCCAACCAACTAAAAATTTTGTAGTGAATCCCGCAGATAACGATCCGTGGATGATTTTAGCGAGGATCCGTCGGACCTGTTTGAAGGACGTCCTGATATTCTACCGCTAGTCTTGACTATACTTACCGTGCGTCGGCGTATGTCGCTGTTCGTTGCTGTCCGTCGTGTACCAGTTCGCACTGCGACGGACGACGAACGATAACAGACAGCGACTAACAGCGACGGACAGCGACGGCCGGCACCGGATAACATATAAAAAATTCTCACAGGAACCGCACTAAGCCTAAGTGAAGACCTAAAAGCTAACAACCTTATGGGCGTTTGAGATGGACGGAAACTTTTAGTACGAAGCTTATGTAGTTTTTTTGCAATATATTATGGTCATTTTATTACATTCAACAATTACTTCGTCAAATGCTTATATGACATTGTATTAAAAATATCAGTGAGATTAGTTAGGTCAATCGGGTTCCAAAACTAGACCAATATCATATGATACTAAAATTTGAACAATTTTAAAATTTAACTACAAACTCAACTTGCGTACGAATATAACTCAACTTGGATTTTGCAAAGGGTTGCTGGTAGTTTCAAATTAAGTTTAACTTTTTATTTTTAAGTGTATTTTGTTTTTTTTGAGCGAAGCGAAACTCCGAGCAAAGCTCGGAGTTTCGCGAAGCGTTTTATGTTTTGTACTTGGGGGTCGAAAGGTGGATGTCCGATCGACCGTCTGTCCGTCTGTCCGTCCGAAAAGAATCTCAGGAACGGCTGAACCGATTTTGATAAACTTTTTTGTTTGAAAGCCAATTATCCTGGGGTGTTAACCTCGCATTGGGGTTTTAAAATTGCAAGCCGTTTAGTAGCTACAGGCTAATTTGCATAATTAAATAAGCCTAAATTAGGACTTTCCATAATATTTCACTAATTATTACAGTTAGAAGCAATCTAACTTTAGCATTAAAGGATTTTTGGGTGCGAGGAATCTACGTAGACTGTTTACAAACCTGCAAACCCGATGATTGACAGTTAGCTAATAGATAATTTGCATATTAGTATAGGTTATATGTCTAAATTAGGACTTTTTACAATATTTCACTAATTATTAAGGTTAAAAGCAATATAATTTCAGCACTAAAGGGTTTTTAGGTGCATAGAATTTAAATAAATAGTTTACAAACATCCAAAACCGATAATTGAATAGTTAGCTAGTACCTAATTTGCATATTAGCTTAATTAAGAAGGCAAAACTATGACTTTTTAAATTATTTCAATAATTTTTAGGGTTCACTGAAGGTTTTTGGGTGCGAGGAATCTGAATAAATTGTTTACAAACCTCCAAACCCAATAATTGAATAGTTAGCTAATAATAAATTTGCATATTAGCTTAAATGACAAGACAAAATTAGGCCTTTTTAAATTATTCCAAAAATTATAGGGTGGCTGAAGGGTTTTTGGGTGCGAGGAATCTGAGGAAATTGCTTACAAACCTCCAAAACCGATAAATGAATAGTTAGCTAATAACTAATTTGCATATTACCTTAATTGCTTACGTGTGTTCGAGCTTCGCTCAATAAATGTAGTCCCACTACGACTGGTTCTACATTATTTGTTCGTTTCAGTTGGCGTTGACGATATGATGGGTGATACAACAACCGATTCGAGTGGTCATTTTGCTGTCGAAGGATCTGAACGAGAATTAACAAATATCGATCCAAAATTAGTTGTTTATCACGATTGCAACGATCGCGATGCAACTGGTAATGTTTTACTTTGTTTAGCTAAAGTATAAAACAGGGTAGTAACAGTAGTACTAAGCATAATATAAATCCTAAGCCTAAAGCAAAGCCCGTAAAAGCGTTCCACCCCTGATCTTTACACGGTCTATCAGTTTCGCTCAGCGCTGGAGTAACAATAAAAATCTGCGTTGGTATTTTGCACACACCGGCAGAGCCACTAAATCATTTTAATAGAAAAATATACGGATGGCGCCGGACGTCATCAAAAGTATAACGCTATTGTTTCAGTACAAGATTGATCTTATAATATCAAGCGAAAGTTATGTAAAAATCGTTAAACATTGAAAAATATGAGAACACGTTTGCAATATGTTACTTTTGTGTGCCTAATTTTAGGGATTGTCAAAAACGTACCATGCCAACGTAAATGGACACTGAAACTGCCGGATTTATACATTAATGGCCAAAATTCAACACAGACTATCGATATTGGCAAAATTAATCTTGAACTCATTCTTCCAAGCGAATCACACGATTGCATTCATTGAACAAAAAAATGTTGATTAAATTTTTTGAAAATTTACTTTTATTTCTCGCTAAATTTTTTGAAAATTTACTTTTATTTCTCGCTAAATTTTTTGAAAATTTACTTTTATTTCTCGCTAAATTTTTTGAAAATTCACTTTTATTTCTCGCTAAATTTTTTGAAAATTTACTTTTATTTCTCGCTAAATTTTTTGAAAATTTACTTTTATTTCTCGCTAAATTTTTTGAAAATTTACTTTTATTTCTCGCTAAATTTTTTGAAAATTTACTTTTATTTCTCGCTAAATTTTTTGAAAATTTACTTTTATTTCTCGCTAAATTTTTTGAAAATTTACTTTTATTTCTCGCTAAATTTTTTGAAAATTTACTTTTATTTCTCGCTAAATTTTTTGAAAATTTACTTTTATTTCTCGCTAAATTTTTTGAAAATTTACTTTTATTTCTCGCTAAATTTTTTGAAAATTTACTTTTATTTCTCGCTAAATTTTTTGAAAATTTACTTTTATTTCTCGCTAAATTTTTTGAAAATTTACTTTTATTTCTCGCTAAATTTTTTGAAAATTTACTTTTATTTCTCGCTAAATTTTTTGAAAATTTACTTTTATTTCTCGCTAAATTTTTTGAAAATTTACTTTTATTTCTCGCTAAATTTTTTGAAAATTTACTTTTATTTCTCGCTAAATTTTTTGAAAATTTACTTTTATTTCTCGCTAAATTTTTTGAAAATTTACTTTTATTTCTCGCTAAATTTTTTGAAAATTTACTTTTATTTCTCGCTAAATTTTTTGAAAATTTACTTTTATTTCTCGCTAAATTTTTTGAAAATTTACTTTTATTTCTCGCTAAATTTTTTGAAAATTTACTTTTATTTCTCGCTAAATTTTTTGAAAATTTACTATTATTTCTCGCTAAACTTTTTGAAAATTTACTTTTATTTCTCACAAATTTTGTTATGGCAAAAATTCATTTGAAACAAAAATGGATCGTGACTTATTGTAAAGTGTAGAAATCGTTTATGTCATTCACTGGAAAATTATCAACGAAACCAGGATAAATGCTCATTATCAGCATGTTGTTTAATCGCTTTTGTGTCTATGTGACCTCAACAGTGCCAGAAGAGACAGGGGTTGGAGCGTTGCACTAACTCCATATTGGAGGCCCATCAACGTAGAGGTTGATCCAGAAGTTCTCGATGTTCGATCTGATGTTCTCCGTTCGAGCTCACGATCGTGTTTAATAGCTGTGAGGACAACCCTTTCAAAAAACGTTTCACACAAATGTTGCAAAATGGTGAATCTAGAAAGTGTACCTCTCTTTAAAATGAATCACACTTCGCGCGCAGCGGGAAAGTTTTTTAACATTTTCTGCTAAAGTAGCTCAACAGCTATTATTTTAGGTAAAAGCTTATACAATTTTCACATGCTCCAACCAGGGGAGACAGCACACGACACACCTGGACACTCTAAAACGGTTTTTATTTACGTTTATGAATATTCCTTTTCTGGTGAGTTATATTATGTTAAGTAAAATTGTAGGCCATTGAGCGTGGCGAAGGAGAAAATTTGTTTTGATTTTAGCAACCAAATGGTTATTTTAAGTTCTGTGTAGTGTTTCAAGCCATTAATCACGGCAAAGTAGAAGAATGTCAAAACTCGAGAACGAAGCGAGCGAGAAGCCAGACGCATTTCAAAATTTCGGCTATTTTGGTTTCAACCGGTTAAGTTGGGAGCCCTTTTATTGGTGGGCCCTCTGAATGGGTGATATGGGGGGTGGCCTCTTTCGCTCTGGACCTCAGAAAAGTTTTTAACATTCGAACCATTGAAAAAGTTTGTTCTGCTGATGCATTAGTTGCTGGATTGACCAAACAAAGTTTAATCAGCCTGTAACTTTAATCCTTCTACGCCAATATATCCGCTATATTGTTTTTCAATAATTTAAAGCTCACACTGATTAATTTTTTCACTAAGCCCGGTATATTTTTGCGGAAATACGTTTTTCCGATTTGATATCCGATTTCCGTTCCGGTTATTTAGATCACTATACGGTTCTGTATCCGTTATTTCTGCGTACACTCAGGTTTCGATATTGTATCGATATCAGTGTCCTTGTATTTACGTATTTTGCAGTTATTCCTAAGCGTACAAATTTAATAACGAATTATTGGGTTGTGTTGGTGGAAAACGTATTTGACAGTTTGATATTGTGAGCCCTGTGCAATATTGGGGGCTATACTCTCCAACCTGAACATTGGGGGCTGTGCCCCCTAATTTCAACATTTGCAGGCAAGTGCCCCCAGCCCCCGCACACTTCCGTAAAGCGTAAAATGATAAGGAAAAGTTATCTGAAGCTTAAATATGCAAAAATTTTCAAAATCCAACCATGTTGGGCTAACGCCATTGGCGGGGATAACCAAAACACCCTTGCTACAGTTCCTCGCCGTATGGTCAAGAGCGCGTTGAACTCACTTCCAATACCATGTTGCCTAGTAAACAAAACTGGAAAGTTTTTAAATTTCAAGTTTTCAATTCGATTTATTTGCAACAAATCTGCATCTCTATATTGACCCGCAGGGAGTAATTTAGTTTGGTTTTATCACCGCTGTGTTGCACATATATATATATATATATATATATATATATATATATATATATATGTATAAATAAATCTTTTACTAGATTCAGAGAGTTTAGGAAATCCTGAAAGTCTTATTAAAGACTGGAATATTTCATTATTTTGGCTTTGGTGTCCATGTATTTAATAGAACAAAAGCTCGAACAACGGGGAAATAAATTTTCAAAGTTGTGCTATGCTTGTCGAGCAGTGACGCAAGTCCAAAAAGTTTTGTTTACAAATTGTTATGCGGTCCTGAGCCTCGGGCTTAGAAACTCACCGTGCGTTACCCGTACAGCGCCATCCGTCCCGTGAGTCACCCGTATGGCGCTGTTTATCACCGTCCGTCACCATACGTTATCGCGTGTGAGTTATTTGCGTACGATACCGCACGGTGACGGACGGCGTTGCACAGTACCCTATGGGTGACGAATGGCGCCAGACGGTAACGTGCAGGAGACGAACGGCGCCGCACGTCAATATAGTATAGCGCAACCCAAACGCTTAAAACCGTAGAGTTAGCATTGTGTGATTTGGAACAAAGTTTTGGACAAAACCTACCTTTCAGCTCCGAACGTTTGGCTAGAAATTTAAATTATAAGTACTAGTGCTCATAGTTGAACTTAATACTCTAGTGTAGTCGCGCAGAAAACCGTTCCGCCAATGATCTTTTACATGAGACAAATGTATTAATGCTGGAAACTTGCCCAAAATACGTATGTGTGGTACTTGAGCTTTACTTATTTACAGATAAAATTTCTACAAGTTTTTCGTTTGTACTAAGTTTTATCACGTCGATGACAGCCTATTTCAAACAAAAAAATACAATCGACCAACACCGAAAGCTTTTGTGTTCTGAGCAAAAGTATTGCGAAATATGGCTTTTTTCTAAGCTCAGCAGCCGCTTTTTCACTGTCTAGTCTGTGATAAAGCGGTATAGCGTTTGTCTTTAGTTCTTGTTTTGTCTCTGACGTATCCAATTGGATGGCACCCAGGCCTATACGCCCAAACAAAAGAAACAGGAATCACAAAACCGAAATTTTGTGTTTATAAAAAATATAGTAAATTGCGTTCGGCTTCTCGGTCGCTTCGTTTGCAACCATTTTTCTCTAATCGCACACGCCCCTTTTCAGCAATTTCTGCATTCGTCGCTGGTTGTTATTGTTATTTTATAAGACTTCCGTTCTTAAACTCAAAGGTGTATTTTATAGTTATGGTAATTTTTGCCTGAGGAACGGACATTTCAACATTTATTTCACATTCAAATTTTAAAACAGTATTGTGTTTTTGTTTTTAGCTTTAAAACAAACTTCAAGCAGAGTTGAAGACTTTAAATTTTAGAAAAACGTTCCAGCCCTAATCTTTTACATGAGAAAGCTTAAGATACTGTTTCAGTCCCACAGAAAAAACATTCCGCCGCTGATCTTTACAAGACAAAGCTTTAGTTTACTCTATTTCAGTCACACAGAAATGCGCTCAGCCCCTGATCTTTACATGAAAAAGCTGTTGCCTGATCTTCACAAGAGAAGTCTCTAGATTACTCTTTTGCAGTCCCGCAGAAAAACGTTCCGCCCCTGACCTTTGCATGGACCAAAATTTTCGAACACATTTCAACTGCTTTTTTGCCAACTTTTACTCAAACCATAACAAAAGACCAATAATCAACGCAGAGCCGCAGGCGCGATCTCTGCTTTCAATGGTTTCAATCAAATTTATTTCGCAAAAAAACACTTATTTTTACCGGAAACAATGTGATTTTCATACGATATTTGCGTATAAATCTGGTACGCTAAAATGGTTAATACGCGGCTGCAACATTATTTGGCAGTCGTTGTTGGGTTTTATTTGCTACATTTATTATTTTTAAGGTTTATAACAAAAAGCCTATTTTGCCTCGATTTGTTTATCAATCGGTCAATCAGTGTTTTATCTTAATTTTTGACACACTCAAACGTGTCCTTACGAGTATGTGAAAAATGTTTACTCGCTTGGAGTTCGTATAAAATTATTTTTTCTTTTTTTTTGAGACACTTAAGACAGAAACTCTAAATGACGTAAATCAGGCTCGTAGCCAGCTCAAGGTGGGTGGACTAATAAATTTTCAGGAGGGGTATACAAACGTTTTCGTTGAGACTTAAAAGCAAGGGTGAAAATTTTATAGGGGACCAAAATTTTTCAAGGCTGCTTAATTTTTTTTAAGACACTTAAGACGAAATCGCTGAACGGAGTTGACAAGGCTCGTAGCCAGTTCAAGGTGGGTGGACTAAGAAATTTTCAGGAGGGGTATACAAACGTTTTCGTTGAGACTTAAAAGCAAGGGTGAAAATTTTATAGGGGACCTAAATTTTTCAAGGCTGCTTAATTTTTTTTAAGACACTTAAGACGAAATCGCTGAACGGAGTTGACAAGGCTCGTAGCCAGTTCAAGGTGGGTGGACTAAGAAATTTTCAGGAGGGGTATACAAACGTTTTCGTTGAGACTTGAAAGCAAGGGTGAAAATTTTATAGGGGACCTAAATTTTTCAAGGCTGCTTAATTTTTTTTAAGACACTTAAGACGAAATCGCTGAACGGAGTTGACAAGGCTCGTAGCCAGTTCAAGGTGGGTGGACTAAGAAATTTTCAGGAGGGGTATACAAACGTTTTCGTTGAGACTTAAAAGCAAGGGTGAAAATTTTATAGGGGACCTAAATTTTTCAAGGCTGCTTAATTTTTTTAAGACACTTAAGACGAAATCGCTGAACGGAGTTGACAAGGCTCGTAGCCAGTTCAAGGTGGGCGGACTAAGAAATTTTCAGGAGGGGTATACAAACGTTTTCGTTGAGACTTAAAAGCAAGGGTGAAAATTTTATAGGGGACCTAAATTTTTCAAGGCTGCTTAATTTTTTTTAAGACACTTAAGACGAAATCGCTGAACGGAGTTGACAAGGCTCGTAGCCAGTTCAAGGTGGGTGGACTAAGAAATTTTCAGGAGGGGTATACAAACGTTTTCGTTGAGACTTAAAAGCAAGGGTGAAAATTTTATAGGGGACCTAAATTTTTCAAGGCTGCTTAATTTTTTTAAGACACTTAAGACGAAATCGCTGAACGGAGTTGACAAGGCTCGTAGCCAGTTCAAGGTGGGCGGACTAAGAAATTTTCAGGAGGGGTATACAAACGTTTTCGTTGAGACTTAAAAGCAAGGTTGAAAATTTTCTAGGGGGGGCGCAAAATTTTTTGGGGTGGCTGAACCCCACTGCCCCCCCATGGATACGTGCGCGGCGCGATTTCTCGATGCTGGTTAGATGTGTGCCATCAAAACTGGTGTACTAAAAATGCAAGTTGTACAAATTGTTTATGAAAAGCTAACAAAATGTGGCCCATGTATAGAACAGGGCCGGAACATTTTCCGGCTGGACTGCAATAGAATAAGCTTAAACTTTAGACTAATTTTTTTGCTTAGGCTTAGGCTGAGGCTTAGGTATACGATCATTTTTACGCTTAGGCTTAGATTTCGGCTTAGGCTTAAGCTTAGTAATATATTTATACAACTGTTCCGGCCCTGTTCTATACTTTGACCCAAAATGTCAACAATCAACAACAAATTAATCTGAATCAGTTTTAAATATCGGATATGTTTGAGGTGCAAAATTCATCGGTGCAAAATTTAAATTTTAATTAAGTTTTCAAATATACTTGAATATGGTTTTTTAAAAAGCTTATACCGAACACTCACATGTAGAACAAACTTGAATAAGTATACCTACGTTTCCGGCATTTGCTTTAGGCTTTCTGGCAAAATGTATATAGAACAGGGCGGTAACAGTAGTATATGCATATTCCTAACCCTAAGCCTATACTTAAGAGTAAGAATGGGCTTCTGCTTAAGCCTAAACGTAAGCAACAAAATTATAGTCTAATGCTTAAGCTTACTCTATTAAAATTTCCCATGTTTAATTGGAGGCCTGCTATATTTCCAGACAACTGGGCAACGAATTGAATTTTTGAAATCTAAGATTTCAAAATCCTATGCTGTGTTTGTGGTCAATTTAAACGCTCAGCTGCTGGTTGTTTAATCTTATAAAATTTACTAATATTACTTAGCTAATTTTAATTTCAAATCTCAATCAATCTTACTATATTCAGCCTTCATCTACACCGCTGGCTTCTCTTGTTTGCTTCCTGTTTTGTCCAGGTCTATTCGAAAACTGCGCCGTTTCCCATCCGGTGTTCCTCCAAAATGGTACTGCAGTGACCCGAATAAGAGGGGAACCGATATCTATTTGGCCTTTCCAGAGGATAACCCCCTGTTATTCAGTTACAGATTGTTATGTATTGTTAACCCGCCGTCCGCCGCTCTTCGTCACTGATATATACGGTATTGCAACTATGCGTTGTATTATACGCTTTGTTTTATATCAAAAGCATGAGCGGTAATACAAGCTTATACTTAGTAATGTACTTTCAAAACTAAAGTATGCTTTAAAGTTGCTAATTCAAATTTGTTTAGGCCTGGAGTCATTTATGCACTACAAATAGGAATAATTGATATTTATGGACTCTAATTAGGGTTTAGGGACTCTATACGCTGACAGACTCTTTTATTAGGGATATGGACTCGTATTGATTGCGACTCAAAATGGGTTCACCCTACATTAATATTTTTAAAATTTTTGCATATCTGAGCTTTCATAGTTCTTTAGACTGTATAATAAAATGTTTGCATTTGATTTCTCAATCTTTTTGGTTTTTGCATCGACCAACAAACAAATTTGACCACTAACATGAAATGAAAATTTGGAAATAAGGATAAACTGCAATAAGCTGCACGGTGTAAATATTTTTCTGTTTTTAACTCATTTTGTCAAACTGTGTGTTGTATTAACGTACTTACCTAATTTTCCATAAAGTTCTATTTACACGTGCAAGTTTTTGCTGCGAGAACTTGCAGCTGCAAATTGCACGCATAATTTGCATTTTTTTCCTCAGCCAATAAGAAAGCGGCTGCAATAAATTTAGTGAACTTACATGGTTATTCACACATGTGAACAAAGTTTTTAGCTATGAATTTTAACGAATTATTTACAGCTGCAAGTTTTTCGAACGCGATTTTTGACAAAACTTGCGAGTGCCAGTTTTTAGCTATGAATTTTAACGAATTATTTACAGCTGCAAGTTTTTCGAACGCGATTTTTGACAAAACTTGCGAGTGCCAGTGGCAGCTGCAGATTCTGGCCGCAGCAACTTGCACGTGTGAATACGGCTTAACGTGGAACTGACTATAAACCTTGCCTGATCATAACCAACTTAAATAATTATTCCTGTCAAAAGGCAATTGCCGAGTGCCGGCGGTGTTTGTATGTTTTTGTTAAACTCTTTGTTTTATTGTTTGAAAAAATATCTCAAGCTGTCGGGTTTAGTAAAAGACAGCGACAGGCTGTTTTTGTTCACTAAGCGCCCTGACCAATGTACAGAACAGGACCGTATAACAGTGTTATAAGCATATTCTTAATCTTAAACCTAAGCGTAAGAATGAGATTTATACTTAAAGTCTGAGCTTGCTTTTGTATAAGCAAGAAATAGTGTAAAGTTTAAACTTACTCTATTGCAGTCCGACAGAAAAACGTTCCGCCCCAATCTTTACATTGGCCAGCAGCCTTAATTTGTTATATTATTATTTGTTTCGTATATATAACAAGTGGTGCTTGTTTAGCTTAACCTACGCTAGTGTTAACTTGATGGAATAAAAATACCTCCAGTTGCAACTTTTCAAAGTTTCCGGTTCCGGGCTCCGGCAGTTTTACATCCGCAGGAACGTAGCCAAAGGAAGGGCTTAAGCTGCCGGCCTCCATTTTATTATTTTGTCCTTTTGGTTTTTTAGGTATTTTTCAGTTGACGACACAAGAAATTCCTTCTAACTTTTGACACAAATAACGATCAGTGGCGGAACGTTGTTCCGTGGAACTGGAATAGAGTAAGCTTAAACCTTAGACTAATTTTTTTTACGCATAGGCTTAGGCTTAGGAATATGCGTATACTACTGGTCCGCTCCTGTTCTATACATTGGCCGAACTTTTTGTAAATCACTGTAAATTTTAGTGTGTTGATTTTAACTCAAATTGAGTTGAATCACTCAGTCTGAGTTAGGACAATCAAAACTCAAAATTTTGATTTGGTTCAATTCAGCCTGAGTTAATTTTAATCGACTCACCCAGAATCAAATCAACTCAGAGCGCGAATCATCTCAACTCCGAATGAGTTAATGTTTACTGATTTGAATTCAGAAATAACTAACTCGCTAACTGAATTGATTAACCGACTCATTGGAATTTACAGTGAACATGATCGCTCCTTTGTACAATCTTAGGAACGCCAATTGATTTGATTTTAACATGGCTATCTGTTTGTTTATTTTTACATTTAAAACACGACGAAAAAATTCATAACACAAAACATGGTAAAGGCTTAATTTCAAATCGCTCAGCAGGAAAGCGCAAATGCTAATGGAAATTCACAGCAGGACGCGAGCCGCCCGGTACTGGTGTGGTTATTTTGAGTCAAGCGCGGATATTACTTTCTGCTAATTAGAAACGATGCTAAATAAATAATGGCTTTAAAACAATTTTATAGTTTTCGATAAATCTATAAGTAACTATTCGTCTTAGCGAATAGAATTTGAGAAATATCCGGTCGTGGGCGCCCAAGATGTGTATACAGGAAAATATGCAGCCTTAAAATTGACCAAAACTGAAAATGTAAGCCTTATTTTACAGTTAACAGTGACGTGTGTCAAAAACATTTTCTCGCTCGCTCCACTCGATAGCAAACATTTATAGAAAATTTGGCCCATGTATACAACAGTTTCGGAACAGTAGTATAAGCATATTCCTAAGCCTAAGCGTAAGCCTAAGCCTAAGTCTAAGCGTATGGATGAGCCTAAGCCTAAGCCTAAGCAAAAAATTCGTCTAAAGCTTAAACTGACTCTATTATAGCCCCTCCAGAAAACGTTCCGGCCCTGTTCTATACATAGGACGAATATTTAAACATTCCAGAAATTAAATCTTGGCTACGCTCTTGATAACATCCCACAAGAAGTGATAGAATTAAATTAATATACTTTTTTTCAACTGTCACTGCTTAAACCGGGTTTCTAGTAAATAAATTTTATTCTAAAATCTAGAAACTGCGACTTTGTGTAAAAGCTAAAAATAGCAACTTAAACTAGCGCATTCTGAGGTAAAGGGCTGCAGATGTACGCCCTGGCTTCAGAAAATTTTTTGATGATAAAATGGTAAAGGGCCATACTTTGCAACGTTTTTCCTTCAGAAAATATTCGCATATATATTGCGTACAGTAAAAAATTGCGTTTCATAACTTTTGCCAGCCCGAAACTTCCGTCGCAAATTTGTGGATCCGCCGCTGTCAACAACTGTCATAACTTGGCAGACTTTGCCGAACTGTCAGTTGCCATACGTGTTTTGAAAAATGAACAGCGAATATTAAAAATTAGTTTAATTTGAAACTTGCAAAAAATTGAATTTTTACACCATTGTGTTTTTGAAATCATAAACAGTATTGATGGGTTTTGTAGACGCTCTCCCCAAACAGTTTTCGTAATTTTTAAATTTTGGTATAAATAAAGCGTAGACGATTTGGCTTAGATTCGGTTTAGAACGATGAAAACTATTGGCATGTCTTGTCCCGGGCAGTTTTCGCAATATTGCCTGCTTTTGTATATTTTCCGCATATAGGTTTCTTCATTCTCTCTAAAAGCTTAAACTAACTTGATTTAAGCTAAAGCAAATCTACCAGTATTAAACTAACTTTCTAGATTAGCTAAACTTACTGGTACGTTTTAACGCTTAAACTCACTTAAAATCTTACTTATTTTCAGTTTCAGTTAAACTTAATGAACTCTTAGATACACGGCTGCACTTGTTACTTAAACTGAAAATAAGTTTACCTAAACTGGTGTTAAACTTAAAAACATTTTAGTTTAAGTAAAACTTAAATTCTAGTTTAGTTAGTCCGTCCAGCCATTTAAGTTTTACTTAAAATGATATTCAAGTTTAGTTAAGCTATAATATAAGTTTACGTTTTTAGAGAGTTTTAAGATTTTGGCATAACTAAAACTTTACGTTTACGCATAAAATTAGGCTTATGGTTAGGCTTAGGTTTGGGTTTAAGCTTATACAGATTGCGGTAAGAGGATACAAAAGCCGTTAAACAGTATGCAAGTAATAGGTTGAGAAACAATCGGAACGGTACAGTGTTAATCTAAGGGCACTATTGGCTTATCACCAACTGGTTATAGGTGCTACACATTTCACAACATAGACTCGTGGTTCTGCCACTACAATAAACCGTTACTTATTTGAATTTTAAGGACCTGGGTCAAAATACTACTGTAGTTACGTCATTGAAAAGTTTTCAATTTCCTCAGGATAACACTTTGAAATTTTTGTCAAATTTCTAATTGCTAACCCAATTTTGTGACATTTTCTGTAGAATCATGAGTTACATTATTGAGAAAGGCAAAAATGGTTAAAATATCACACTTGAATTTGATATTTAAAAGTAAGAATGATTTTGAAAAAGCTAATTTTCGTAGTTCTTCTTTATTTCGCTGAATGGTGAGTAATTAACCGGTGCAAAACTATGCTGTAAGATTTTTTTACTTATTTTTTGGTTTTATATAATGACATAGCTAATATAAACTGCAAGTACACCGTTTATTTTAATAATTGTTTCGGCTGAAATTTATAACATTTAATAACCTCTGAAAACTTGAATTAAGTTGATTTAAGCTAATCCAGCAGTATTAAACTAACTTTCTAACTGAACACACAGGTTGGTTTACTCTTAAACTAATTTAAAATCTTGCATATTTTGAGTTTAAGCTAAGCTGAATGAGCTCTTAGATACACATATTGTTACTAAAACCGAAAAAGTTTACTTAAACTCGCATTAACTTAAAAGTATGTTAGTTTAAGTAAAACTTAAAATTCAAGTTTAGTTAGTCCGTCCATCCATTTGAGTTTTACTTAATTTAATGTCCAAGTTTATAATTTAAGTTTA
>JASANG010003916.1:0-45432 GCA_030248215.1 Enoplolaimus lenunculus
CAGAATTTTTTATTTTTGAGCCAGGAAAATTATGCGCACCATGAAATGGAACCTGGTCGACTTAGAGACTCGAATGTAGAAGCTTAGGCTTTTTCTTAAGATCACACCTATATTTTGGCTTTCATTTTGGTTTAGATTTACGTTTAGGCTTTAGCTTTTGGCTTAAGACTAACAGGCAGGCCTCTAAGTAGCATGGGCCAAATTTTTAAATCCAAATACTGAGGTTTCAGCTCGTTAAGGCATCCTGTCACGGTCGCTGGAGTGCTTCTAAAATTAACCAATTGTAGTCTCGTATCGGTCAGGACCGTACACTGAGTCTGTTCCCATTTGCTTGCCATTAGGCGAGGGACCTTCTGGCATTCTGGCAATCTAGGCTTAATTTTCTAAGACTAACATGTTGCCTTGCAGGGTCGGCGTTAGAAACTTAGGATAGATGGCTATCCTGAAACAGGTCAGAGGTGTACCCAATAAAATGTTTCACAACTGTGTAACTTCGTGGTCCGCAAAATAAGATTTTGGTTTGCCAATATGAAGGTCCTCAAAAGTGGCCCCACAACCAACTGGGGGGGGTTTGGAGACCTGCCGCTTCCGGCGGCGCGGACAAGCTGCGATTAGACTAATAAGTCTTAGACATAGTAAACAGCGATTAAGACATTTCAACGTTTTGCAACTAAGAGCACACTGAGGCACTAAAGTGTAACCTACTGAGAATTACGCTATGCTCGCCATGCCGCGCCGACGCGCGCCGGCCTGCGTCGCTCATGATATTTTTTAGCAACGCATAGCGGCGCAGGGCGTCGCGTTGCGGCGTCCGGCACAGTAAAGTAGACCGCAACCATTAGTCACCTTTAGAGCCACCATCGCTCAGCAGTGTAGGCCTTCCGTATACGATTGGCATTATAACTAATTAAAATCGTTAAACATTGTTCCCAAATATAGCTTTTAAAAGACTGGGGGGTTGAATAATTAAATTAGAACACTGCCGGGTGGTACGTTTTTCCGTCTTTTATTCAACCTTGTACTTTTTTATCGATTTCAAATTGCAAACAGGGATTTGTAATTTGTGTTTATAACAGGGTTAGGCACCAGTAAAAACGTCGAATCAACGGTTTTCCGGGTTTTTAAGTATGCTATACGAATGGTTTCATAATCGAACCGGAATTCCAGTTGCTTTCCAGCTACTATATATTTCTTTAATCTTAAAGTGATTGCTGTATATTTGAGTTTTTTCTGTTTCTCTTTGATGCTCATTTATTGCAGATATACGCAGCGTTAAAGTTCGAAACCTAACTTTTTAGTAATTTCATTTTTTATATATCAATAAACTACAAATCCTGCATGCAGATTTTTTGATACTTAATAAAATTGTAATTCGATTGTTCTAATGTCATTTTTTTCAAAAGACAACTCATTCGTCAACATTTTTGAGCTTATGAAAGCATTAGCACTTGATTTTCAATTTTCTCGTTGTTTCCGTTTTTTCGGTCGATTCAATTTTTCCGGAAAAAACCCAACCCTGGTTTGTAATATTTGGAATAAGAATCGTTACCATCGAACATTGTTTATTTTTAATTCCAATACTGCGTTCAAATAGAAATTAAAGTTAATAGATCAAAAATATCAAGTATGCTACGCTCATGTTACGTTCCGCCTTAGTCTGCGATTTTGCGTATTCGATTGCAAAGAAACATCGCTACTTGACCTTATTCAAAATTCTCTATTCAGCATAGCAAGAGTGTATGATACAAAAGTGTGCAACTCTTGGGGTTTCGCGCGGTGCAAAATGTACTCCCGGGTGAGCAATACTCCTAAATGAAAGTATAAGCGGAGTTTTTAGGATGCCGGACACCTTCAATGCCATGTGTCGCACACGATGCACCCCCTAAGTAAAGTTGGTAGACTAAAAACACAACGCGTGCCGGGTACATTTTGCACCATTCGGAATCCGAAGTGTTGCGTACTCTTGTATCCTGAACTCTTGCTGTTAGCACAAATTTGCCCGTTTTTGTCCGTTGTTTTGTAGTCCATTTTGTGTTATTTTTGCTATCCGTTTACGCCATGCAAATCAAACTCTAATGCGTACTACTCTTGTGTTTAACCAGATACGCATTTTTTGCCTGACAAACATTTTGGCCAACTGTCACTTTACAGCATCGCAAAACCCATATTTTGAGGAATAAATAGATTTTCAGCTCACGAACGGTCTCCGATAGTGTTTTTTCCGCGAAAAAATTACATTTATTTCGACGAAATCGCTTTAAAGCACACATCAAACACCTGTAAAGGCGTGGCGTAACAACGATACAAAAGTTGCTTTTGTGGTTTAAATTTTACAATCACATCGTGCAAAAATTATCTTTTAAAGTTGTCAGACAGGAGTTCGACGCAAGCGAAAGCAAGAAAAACAACAATTTTTGATGGTTTGAAACCGAAGCCATATAAAAAAGAATCGATATTTTAAATATTCTTACTTTTGACACTGAGTTTATTTATTTTAGTCATAACTTTAACCACAAATGTAAGCGTTGTAAAGATAATACAAATTTTTAACAAATGTTGCACTATTGAAATTAGCTAAACATCACGGTGTCAACGGACAGTAAAAATAACGGAAACGGAAACGGATATCTGGCTACACCCTATTAAATAGTAAATGAGGAGGTGTATCCAGGGCTCATATTCTCAAATGCGTACAGCGCTCATCATCAGTTAGCGATAAGTTTTCAAAGTAACGAACATTTGCAATTGCAGGTCTCAAAATTGGTACAGAAGTAGGGTAAATCAAACTCAAACAAGGTGCTAACTTTCGAACCTCACCATGCGCCCGGCCCACTGTTACAGGACCACTTCACTAACTGGTGATAAATGCTACACCCACATTTGAGAATACGGTCTCAGGCAAAAAAGTTTGATTAAAAAATGTTTTATTTTCGAATTTTACAAATTATTTCACTAAAATTCGGGTTTTTTTGTTCGAGCCGAAAATTGGCACAGGAATTGCAATACTATTTTTAGCTGCTTTATTTAATGCTGAAAAAAATTTCCCTAAAATGTAACTTTAAAGTAAATCACGTTTAACCAAAAACGGCGAAAATTGCGACACCGGAATATAACGCATGACTGGCATTGCCATTGAAATAACGGCCCATCTAAAGATCGGGGGCGGAACGTTTTTCTGTGGAACTAAAAAAGAGTAAGCTTAAAGCTTCAGACTTATTTTCTTTGCTTGGTTTAGGCTTAGGCTTAGGCTTAGGAATAAACTTATTCGTACGCTTATGCTTAGGCTTAAACTTAGGCTTAAGAATGAACTTATTCTTACGCTTATGCTTTGGCTTAGGCTTAGGATTAGGTCTATGCGTATAATACTGTTCTGCCCCTGTTCTTTAAACAAATTTTACCAGAATCGCAGCCCGAATTCGAGATAGAATTTCGTTTGAACTATGACAAGTTGCAACTATATTAACTCTCGCAGTGTATTGATTGCATGACATGTTACTGAAAAAACATTTTTTGCTAACAGGCTAAACACTGTAATCTCGTCTGAACATTACAATTCTAGAAACTAAATTCCTAATGATACACTACTTCCTGCATAAAAATTCAACTGCGATACGAAAAAAATATTTTCGTAAAATTAGTCAACGAACCGTTTGCTCATTTATTCATACCCAAATCTGGTTGCAAAACTGTGTTGCACCATATCGGCAATTTTGCCGGCATAATCTTTGAAAGACTCGAACACAAAAGGATTTGACAACGTAGGCGACAAAATAAATACACCTGTTTTTGATGCGAACAAAATTTTGAATAATAACATTTTAAAATATTTTCGCTTAAAATTAACGCTTGTTTTTATTGAATTTAAATGTTCATTTTGAAACGGTAAAAATTTGTCAGGATTAATAGCGTTTAGCATTCGCTTTTGTAAGCCTCGGGTTTACTGTTCGCTTTTGTAAGCCTCGGGTTTACTATATATTAAAATGCCACCAATCATAATTTGTGTTGAGCCGAAAAAGAATTAAACCATGGGTTTACTATAAAAGCTATTCATGTTCTGGCTATTTTAAAGATAAAATCCGATGCAAATTTAAGGTGGATAAAATTTCGGTTTGCACATTCTAGACGGCCAACTGTTCAAATAACAAATGCTTTTGCCATATAAATTAGGCGATTTGTTGAAAATTTAAAATGAATTTTTATATTTATACAAGACAAGGTGGCATTTATTAACGCTTCGTTGCATATTTTCGGCCACCAATAAAAAGCTGGTAAGAACATTTTTCTGCGGGACTGCAATAGAAGGAAACTTTAGGTTTAGACAAATTTTTTGCTTAGGCTTTAGGCTTAGGTATAAGCTAATTTTTACGGTTAGACTTAAGCTTAGGCTTAAATAGGTTTAGGCTTAGGAAGATATGCTTATACTACTGTTACGGCCCTGCTCTATACATTGACCATATTTTGTAACAGATACCCATTTTCAAACTAGGTTTCGAACACTGCTGTCTCGGGCGTTATTTTTTTGAATGAAAGATATGTGTTGGGTTGACATCAGAGTGATGCGATTGGCACATTTCGCAGATCCACAGTTTTATCGTGTGAGCAAAACTGAAAAGGACACCTCACGCAAGCGAAACAAACTGGTAACTAAATGTAATTTTAGTATTAAATCATTACACCAGTTGCAAAGCTGTTTCTTGATCCATGGATTGAGGGATCTAGATCCCCAGACGCCACTATACGCGCCCCATATAAAAAACTGATGTTCTTCAATTCTAAACTATATATGATTAACAGTGGCCGCCCCCGCCCCCCGGATACTACATCCACACAGAATTTCAGGCATCCTGAAGGGATTTAATATCAAATATGTACTATATATTCTTTGAAAGGCTTACCGTTTCGTCAGTTGTATGACGTTTCAGATGTGAGAACATTGAAAACTGCACCTTTAATCTGTATTAATGCATTTATTTTTCAATTTTTACGATGCATAAGCATATCTTGAAATAGCAAAACGTTTTACTATTCTGCCTGTCTTTGTGTTGTGCTATACTTTTGTTGACGTGCAGGTGCCGTTCGGCGCCTTCCGTCACCTACACGGTACCGTGCGGCGCCGTCCGTCACCTGAACGTTACCGTCTGGCGCCATTCGTCACCCATAGGGTACTGTGCGACGCCGTCCGTCACCGTGCGGTATCGTACGAAAATAACTCACGTACGATAACGTATGGTGACGGACGGCGTCGTACGAGTGACGAACGGTAACGGACGGTGTTGTACGGGTGACGAACGGTGACGGACGGCGCCGGACGTCAAGTATAGCGCAACTGTAACAAGTAGTTTCTGCAACAATAAGCGGCGTTAGGATAGTCGTGGCCGCCCTCAAACAAGTTCCGTTGGGTCCGTCAATAAAATGTTTGATACCTCTAAACTTTGTGGTCCGCGACAAAAATTTTTAATTTGCCTTGACGGGGCATCTGAAAGGGTCCGGTAATCAAAATGATATCCGGTTTTTGTTTCCGGTATTAATCCAATGTCACAAGCCGTATCTGTTATGGGTCCGGTAATCAAAATTATATCCGGTTTTTATTTCCGGTATTAATCCAATGTCACAAGCCGCATCTCTTATGGGTCCGGTAATCAAAACGATATCCGGTTTTTGTTTCCGGTATTAATCAAACGTCACAAGCCGTATCTGTTATGGGTCCGGTAATCAAAATTATATCCGGTTTTTGTTTCCGGTATTAATCCAATGTCACAAGCCGCATCTCTTATGGGTCCGGTAATCAAAATGATATCCGGTTTTTGTTTCCGGTATTAATCCAATGTCACAAGCCGCATCTCTTATGGGTCCGGTAATCAAAATGATATCCGGTTTTTGTTTCCGGTATTAATCCAATGTCACAAGCCGCATCTCTTATGGGTCCGGTAATCAAAATGATATCCGGTTTTGTTTCCGGTATTAATCCAATGTCACAAGCCGCATCTCTTATGGGTCCGGTAATCAAAATGATATCCGGTTTTTGTTTCCGGTATTAATCCAATGTCACAAGCCGCATCTCTTATGGGTCCGGTAATCAAAATGATATCCGGTTTTTGTTTCCGGTATTAATCCAATGTCACAAGCCGCATCTCTTATGGGTCCGGTAATCAAAATGATATCCGGTTTTTGTTTCCGGTATTAATCCAATGTCACAAGCCGCATCTCTTATGGGTCCGGTAATCAAAATGATATCCGGTTTTGTTTCCGGTATTAATCCAATGTCACAAGCCGCATCTCTTATGGGTCCGGTAATCAAAATGATATCCGGTTTTTGTTTCCGGTATTAATCCAATGTCACAAGCCGCATCTCTTATGGGTCCGGTAATCAAAATGATATCCGGTTTTTGTTTCCGGTATTAATCCAATGTCACAAGCCGCATCTCTTATGGGTCCGGTAATCAAAATGATATCCGGTTTTTGTTTCCGGTATTAATCCAATGTCACAAGCCGCATCTCTTATGGGTCCGGTAATCAAAATGATATCCGGTTTTTGTTTCTGGTATTAATCCAATGTCACAAGCCGCATCTCTTATGGGTCCGGTAATCAAAATGATATCCGGTTTTTGTTTCCGGTATTAATCCAATGTCACAAGCCGCATCTCTTATGGGTCCGGTAATCAAAATGATATCCGGTTTTTGTTTCCGGTATTAATCCAATGTCACAAGCCGCATCTCTTATGGGTCCGGTAATCAAAATGATATCCGGTTTTTGTTTCCGGTATTAATCCAATGTCACAAGCCGCATCTCTTATGGGTCCGGTAATCAAAATGATATCCGGTTTTTGTTTCCGGTATTAATCCAATGTCACAAGCCGCATCTCTTATGGGTCCGGTAATCAAAATGATATCCGGTTTTTGTTTCCGGTATTAATCCAATGTCACAAGCCGCATCTCTTATGGGACCGGTAATCAAAATGATATCCGTTTTTGTTTCCGGTATTAATCCAATGTCACAAGCCGCATCTCTTATGGGTCCGGTAATCAAAATGATATCCGTTTTTGTTTCCGGTATTAATCCAATGTCACAAGCCGCATCTCTTATGGGACCGGTAATCAAAATGATATCCGTTTTTGTTTCCGGTATTAATCCAATGTCACAAGCCGCATCTCTTATGGGTCCGGTAATCAAAATGATATCCGTTTTTGTTTCCGGTATTAATCCAATGTCACAAGCCGCATCTCTTATGGGTCCGGTAATCAAAATGATATCCGTTTTTGTTTCCGGTATTAATCCAATGTCACAAGCCGCATCTCTTATGGGTCCGGTAATCAAAATGATATCCGTTTTTGTTTCCGGTATTAATCCAATGTCACAAGCCGCATCTCTTATGGGTCCGGTAATCAAAATGATATCCGGTTTTTGTTTCCGGTATTAATCCAATGTCACAAGCCGTATCTCTTATGGGTCCGGTAATCAAAATGATATCCGGTTTTTGTGTCCGGTATTAATCCAATGTCACAAGCCGTATCTGTTATGGGTCCGGTAATCAAAATGATATCCGGTTTTTGTTTCCGGTATTAATCCAATGTCACAAGCCGCATCTCTTATGGGTCCGGTAATCAAAATGATATCCGTTTTTGTTTCCGGTATTAATCCAATGTCACAAGCCGCATCTCTTATGGGTCCGGTAATCAAAATGATATCCGGTTTTTGTTTCCGGTATTAATCCAATGTCACAAGCCGTATCTCTTATGGGTCCGGTAATCAAAATGATATCCGGTTTTTGTTTCCGGTATTAATCCAATGTCACAAGCCGTATCAGCTGTTTTTTTCTCACCATTCCAGACGATAATATTTAGCTACTGATTCGCATCTTCAAAGGTTTAGTTCCTTAGTCAAAGGATGTGCTACGAGTATCAGGGTGGTATTTCTGTCAATGTCTCACGTTTTGCCTAGTTTGGTCGTTTTTCACAACCTGAAGTAGCGATCTAAAGCCGACTATTAAAAATGTTACGTTAACCTTCTGCGTTGTCTGGGACGTCATAAACCTGATATAAACAATGTTTTGCGAGCGAGCGAAATTTTTTTCACATCTAAACTCAAGAAGGTCATTTTAATGTCTGTAATAGTAATCTTACATGGCTTGGCTGTACATAAATAGGTTACTAAATTAATGTTAGGTTAGTACACGGCTAAATGCAATTGAACTAGTTGATTTCTACGTTTCGGGAAATTATAATAGTTTTAATGGCACAGATTTCTAACAAAGAACGCTTTAATTGCATCGATTTTTTAAAATCAACTCGTTTAAAACAGTTTTTAGCAATACTTTATAATTTATTGCAAACAATTTGCAAATTCAGCGTTATTTTTATAACCTTATTTTAATGGTTCACCTCCTGCTTTGGTTTCGACAAAATTTGTTGGCCCCCGGTTCCGGTTTTTTTACCTCCGGTCGAACTCTGTGTGCAATGCCATATACAGCGTTAAAATAAAGTTCAAAATCATTTCACATTTGTGTTTTGCCTGTATAAACAATTTGCAACTAAACTAAAGTCAACTACGGTCGAAAAGTTTACTAAAAATTTAATTTTTTAAAAATAACTTTAATATAAAAACATTTCGTAAAAAATTACCAAAAATGGATAAAATAAATATTTAAAACGTTTGAAACAACAATTAAAACTGGTGGTACCCACTGTACCCTGTAAAACCCACATCGGAGCTCTGAACCCGAACCGGTAATAATCACCGGAAACCATCTTAACCAGAAAAAAACAACCACTGACATTCTGCCCATATTTTATTCGATAAATAAGGTTTAACGCAAAATCAATCGAGGGTAAAAGACGCAATTGTTGGGTTGTCTTGTAAAAAATATTACGGGGGCGGGCGCTGTTTTTAAAACAGGCGTCGTAAAATTAATTACAGATCCGTAAACACGAGATTTGCTGAAATCAACAAAGCAGTAGAAAGAAAAATTACTGGGAGGAGTCTAAATTAGCTGTCATTTGCCCCCTGTAGAACCGGGTTTGAAATGAATCAAATTTTTATTACAAATAAGCAATATGTATAAAATGCGTATACAAAGGCAGCAGGGTACTACCGGAGGTCTGCCTCCGACTCCGGTAGAATTTTTGCCGCAGGCTCCGGCAATTTCGGTAGATAAAATTTTTCATAATTTTGCAAAATTTATCTGTTTAGCGCGTTTCCATTTTGCTTTCGTCACAATTTTCAGGGAAGAATTTCGAAATTTCGCAAAAACATTAGCGTAAAAGCGAACAACTTGACAATATATTGTAGATATTGGCTGAAATTGAGTAATTAACCTTCATTTTTACTATCTAATTTCGCATCACCTCCGGCTCCGGCTCCGCTCCGGCAAGTTTGGTTGAGCTCCGGATCCGGATCCGGCTCCGGTATTTTTCAATTCCGGTTGCACCATGAAAGTTAACGATTGATAGGATATATCCTATTTGGAAATTTCTCGACAGATCCTGAACCAAAAATCACTTTTATACGATTTTAGGATATATTAACTTTCGCGATCTTCGAGATCACATTTGTTTACTTGATGTTGCAGCTTTTCGAATGGCAATCGTCCGAACTACAGCCCCCTTGAATATTATTTAAACTTTTCAAAATCGTATACTTATAAATAAAATTTTTTGACGAAAACAACATATAAATGCGCTTGAAAATGTTAAATTTTTGACATCTCAAACAGTGCGCTTACGTCGAAATTTTAGCTTCTACGCGTATGTTAAAAGCGTAACCGCATCAGCAAAAACAACAGTAGATCACTTGAGTGACTGCCAAATATTATTTTTGACATGTCACAGTTGCCACAAATAGCAATTATTTTCACATTATTTCACTGAAAAACATATTACATAAATGAAACAAGCATAAATACAAAAAAAACAGCAATAACGTCTTGAAATGTCAATTTAAATTTGAATTTTAAACCGTTTGATTGGAGAAATTTTTTTAACCCTCGGATCAAACGCCTTGAACGATTCCAAAGAACCAATGGTTGAAACGCTGGTGACAGTTTTGTGCGGTGGTGACTTGAAATATTAAAGTGTAATATTTCAACAATATGGTTTAATGTTACAAACCAAAAAACAATATTAACCGGAACGATACAAATAAAAATTTGATCTGCTAGAAACTTCGAGGTCGGCAAAACCGAAAATTGGATTTACGATCAAAAATATTGCCGTTCAACTTTTAACAGTAAAATTTTTTCAAATATACATACTTTTTAAGTTTATTATTACTTATATGGTTGATACAATAAAAGTATAGATATTTTTTCTGCAATTATTAATACTGCACGCAAAAAAGTATTTCTGAATTTATTCAGAAATGTATTTTCTGTGGCAAATCTGAAAAGTTTTTCTGATATTTAAGACAATTTTTCTAAAAATAATTGGAAAACGTTAATTTTTAGACTTTATTTCAAAACTTTTTTGAAAACTTCTCTGTCATAACAGAAATACTTTTCAAGTGCAATTTTTTAATCATATTTCTTAAATGTAAGATATTTTTTCTTAAATACCAGAAATATTATTTTGCGTGTGGTGCTCAAAAAAGTTGTTGAGAAAACGAATGGGCACGAGACATAAGATGCAGCGTATCAGGCTGAACATGAGGTGAAAAATACCGTAGCCGGAAGTGAGGCGAAATTTGGTAGTAAAATGATAGTTGATTTGTTAATTTTAACCAATATCTGCAAAATCTCGTAAAGTTGTTTGGTTTTACGCTAATTTTCTGCGAAATTTCGGAAATTCTTTCCTGAAAATTGTGACAAAAGTAAAACGAACGCGCTAAACAGATAAACTTTGCAAAATTATGCAAAATTTCACTGCCAAATTTTCCGGAACCTCCGGCGAAAATTCTACCGGAGCCGGAGGCCGATTTTCTGCCGGAGTCGGAGACAAACCCCCGGTTGTACCCTGCAGCCTATGTTGAAGACGACCTGTGTTTGAAATCTTTCATATCTAGTGACTTCGAGATAAAATGGTGAATGTTTCCCTCAGAAAATTTTTTGGTGATAAAATGCAAACATACCTTACTATTTTTTGCTCCAGTTTCATTATTGGTACAATCTACTGCGTAATTTCGCTTCACCTAAAATTTCGGCTCCCGCGAATTTTGTTGCATGGACTATAATCCTGGCATTATACGCATTCGATGCGTGTTGCCAAAACATAAGACAAGAAGTCGTTGGCTGGTACTCTTCAAGAGAAGTTTCTTGATTTTAATATCTTTTAAACGGGTTGCTGCGTTTATATATCCCTAAAACTTCATATATAGGCAATAGAATTTCAAACACATATCGGGTTGATTAGGACTCCCCAACCTTAGTGTAAGTCTTGGACGTTCCTTACGCTGTAAGAATTGGAAATTTGGCTGTGGTTTAGCTCCCGAGCAAAATCTTATCTAAAACTGTATGGTCGTGAAAATCATCTAAACTATAGTCCTGCATCTCGGACTTATTTGTTTTAATTTTTTTGACATAAAGTTTTTAAATTATAGACTTTTAAGACTTAAACTTATAAGCCCATGTTTCTGATAATTTTTAGAAATAGTTTACGATTGAAGACATATCTGGATTCAGAAATAAGCGTGACAGATGTAGATGGATAGTAAAAATAACGGAAACGGATAGAGATCAAAATAAGGAAAGGGAAAATGGACATTTAAATGTAAAAGTTTCAAAAATGTTTTATTTTTCTGCCAACATAACTGATGTAAGCAAATATCGTTTGGGCCTTGTAAAATTTTAAAAAACAATAGATACATCGAAATTTTTGAGATTTTGAATGAATTTCGTAATTTTTATTTCTTTTCGAACACTCGCAGCATACCTGTAATGAGAAATTGCGCGCAGAATTTCCCGTATCTATAACGGAAACGGAAACCAACTTTTAACGGAAATAGATATCCGGTCACGCGCTGGTAATAAGAGATAGTTGTCATAAATTTCGAACAATAAATTCCTTGAATAACACACAAATAGTTGTGTAGCTTTCTTATAAACGAGCCTAAAAATCAATTTTTGGCGACACTTCGTAGGTTATTGTTAAAATTAATAATTAATTCAACAGATTTTGGTTACTTATCTATTAATTTGGCTTAACATAAATTATTGCTCCAGTTTTTGCATCAGCAAATCGTTGCCCTCCGGCTCCGATTTTCACTTCCGGTAAGACCACGCTGCCTGGGTGCAACCGGAGTTAAAAATACTGGAGACAGAGGACAATAAAGTTACCAAAACCGGAGGTGAGAAGCCGGCTGCCACCCGACCACATTGGCCATCGTACAGTACCATAAAGCTTTCGCTGGTCTGTTTGAAAAATACCGAAACTTTGGCCAATGTTACTTTAACGGGTGTAACAGTAGATTAAGCGTATTCCTAAGCCTAAGCGTTGCAAAAATGAGTTCCTAAGCCTAAGCAAAAATATGTAATCTGGAATCTAAACCTACTCTTTTATAGACCCACCAGAAACCTGGACGCCCCTTAAAGTAACATGGGCCGGAAAAATTTCATAACGGAAACAGACATCAATTATCATCTTAATCGGAAAACCCCGAAGACTATGGTGCAATTGATAAATACGATATTTACGCCCAGTAAAATGAAGACAACTCACATTTATTAAAAAGGGCATGAAACATAATTCAGCACGAATCAAGCTATCTTTTAGACGTAGTTCGCATTATCTCGGATAGTTTGGTCACGTTTTGTCAAATATTGAAATTTAAAACCTTTCCTAATTTTAGCAAATACACGTACAGTATTGACCTGAATAAGAGGGGGACTGATATTTTTTTGACCTCTCCATATCTGTTATTTATTTTCAACCCACGCTTCGCCGCCCTTCGTTACTGATATATATCCGGTACTGCAACTATCCGTTGAATTAAACGTATATTTGTCTCGTTTCAATAGTTTGCGCGATAATAAAAGGTTATACTTACGAATGTACTTCCAAAATTTAAGTAGGCTTTAAAGTTTCGAATACAAATTATTTGGTCCTGGAGTCATTTATGCACTACAATTAGGGCTAATTGACATTTATGGACTCTAATTAGGGTTTAGGGACTCTATCCGCTTACGGACTCTTATTAGGGATACGGACTCCTATTGATTCGGACCCAAAATGGGGACCCCCTCTTATTCGGGTCAATACAGTAAGCTTAAAAAATTCGGTTCTAAGCTTTTACGAAATTTTAGCAACGTTAGTACGAAAAATACTCCAAAGTTGAATATATAAATATATAACGAAAACTCTTCTTTATGACAATAAATCATGGGTTAACCCTTTTAACCATGAACTATGTAACCATTCCATCTCAGGGCCCTCCTGTTTCACCCCTTCGAGCGATGCTGAGTCGTTGATGTAACCAGAATTCTAGTAACCCTTTGGACCATGACCCACTGAACGATTCCATCTCAGTGGTTTAGGCTTAGGCTTGTGCTTAGAAATATGTTTATAATAGTGTTCCGCCCGTGTTCTTTACATTGGCCGTCTCAAGTAACATTAACAGAAATAAATTTTCAACCCCATTGCCTAGGCCATCGCTCCCTTGGCTCCAGTCTGGCTACGCCTCACCTACACCGTTCATCACGTCTGTCACGCTGTTTTCTTCATCACTGGCCCGCAGTCATATTTTCCACGAATAACTCGAACTCTAACGCCGACCAAATCTGGTTTTCGACCGCCTTCAATGAGCACTTGAGAGTGTTCCTTAAAATCACTATGGAAGTATACAATATTGACAAATTAAATCCAACAGCTACTGCCAGCTTAATTGCACCAGAACAGAATCCAAATTATGTCTGAGCTCAAACAACAGAAAAATGAATCCAAGTAACAATTGTTTCACCATAAATTGGCCCAACTCAAACATAAGGGCTGCTCACTGAGCGATTGCGCTGGCTTCTTCCGGTTCCAGAAATAATTTTGAAGATTTATGGCCAAAGTTAGCGGAGTTAGTGGGTCTGAAACTTGAGGGGAACACCTTTGTAGAATGGAGTAGGTGGGTCCGATACCTGAGGGGGACACCCTTGCAGAAATATTTCAAACTTGCTTGTAAAATCGTAAGAAAACGATATGTGGCCGTCGTAAAAAACTTTTTAGCCTGCTCCAGAATGTTGAGCTAACGCTGAACTCTAGACAGTGGCGCTGAATTCGTAGGTAAGCAGCAAGCCAGTGAACACTAGCGATTGTAGATGAAGAAAAGCGTACGCATTCTGTTAGAAATGTATTTTGTGATAAAATGGTAAGGTGCCTACCTCACAATTTTCACCCATCAAAAATTGACACATTGTATAGCATACAGTAAAAATTAAGTGTCATAGCTTTTGCCAGCCCGCCACCCTTGTTAGCCATTTCTAGATCCGCCGCCGCTGCCAGTCAATCCCAGCCCAACCATAACACTGCATCATCCATTTCCAAAGACTGCATCATCCATTTCCAAACACTGCGTCATCCATTTCAAAAACGTATGCCACAAAATTGAGTCAAAAATTACCTGTAAATTATGGCCTTCACCCGGGATCCACGCAACAACTTCTTTACCATTCGACAAACGAACCAGACAACACCGGCGATTACCTAAACCAGCTTTTAGTTGTTTTTAGCCAAGATCCGTCATCATACCTGTTACATATTGACAGTTTTGCCACAAATTACATTGTTCGAGTCCTTCCGCTTTAAAACCAAATCGTTCAAATTCAAATTCAATGGCGCTTTGAGATTAACTTTAATCAAAATGTTCTTTAAAGCAAGCTTCGCTAAAATTAGTAACTTAGGTAACCTAAATCATTTTTGCAATGTTTCAGCTGTTAAGCTAACTACTATATATTAATTATATTCAAGAAATGATAAATAAATCCTAACCTGAATTTGGCTTTTTCGGTTTTTTGATCAATAGCTTCAGAACGGTTCCTCGAATTTGTGGGTATCCGGTGATTGGTGATTTCCGGCGAACCGCGCGTCTCGGTGGACCAGCTCGATCGTGCATTTCTTTCAGTGTCCAACGTAACGCTGGCGTTGAATGCAACGAGCACGTTTGTTGTAGCGCACCAGGACAGCCCACGAGTAGCTTCGATGCTGCAACATTAAGGCTACAGCATCTACTTGGCAGTTGACGTATCATACTTATATTTCCAACATTGTGAACCGAGTATGAAGTTGACGGCTGACTTTGTGACGCCACTATTCGCGAAAATGTAGTAGAAATAACTCGTTTTAGCATAATTATTTTAATTCGTTAACGTACATAAAACAAATAAATACAAAACATCATTTTCAGTTAACTCAAACGATACAAACTCGTGGTTTCGTCGACTTTCATTCTCAGTTGAAAATGGAAACTGCTCCTGCGGTTACATTACGACCCAATAATTGCCATGCAACGCCCATCCAACTATGACAATAATTTCAATACAGAATAGTATCAAACTATGAGCGAATTTCATTTGTATAACAGGAACGATGGAAGCGTTACGAACTTACAGTAAGTTCGGCACAACAAGATTACGTTCACATTAGATTCGCTCACCCAAACGATAGCAACATTTCAGTATCATTTGATACTTTTGAAAATTTTATAGCCCGATTCGAGGACATGCCTGCCGGACCGTTTTGAGGGCCTAAGGAGCAAACGGCAAGAAACGATAGTACTACATTTCGCAAGGCCTCCGTGCGGATCATTGAAACCCCGTCTGGCTTGGACAGTGCGAAACGGCTGCACTCTAGCATTTGACACGGTAATCTGCATGGTGCATTTGGAGGTGAAAAACACCAAAGCCAGATGACATGGAGTTGAAGCGAAATTTGGTAGTTAAAATAACATTTAATTTGCTAACTTTAGCAAATAGTTGTTGTCAAAAACTTTGGTTTTGGGTTATATTGTCGGATTTTAAGAAAATCCGGCAATATAACCCTTTCTCAAACTAATATTTTCAATTTCATTTGACAAGTGACCTTAGGGTACGATTTGAATTCCGGTGTCACGGGAGGAAGGCATTTATAATGACTGCTGATTTTATGTGCTTGACGCTCAAACTCGAAGGGGCTGTTTACGTCTTGCGGTTGTGGACACTTTACTACGCATATTTTAGAATTTGTAAACACTGCTCACAGTGTCTATATTGCTCGTATATTATTTGTATTTAGTTGCTCATAGTATACTCTATGAGTAAAAGGGTTAGTGCTCAAATCTGTAAAAAACGGGAGAGCCGAAAGTGCCAAACTACAATTTTTATAACCATAAAAATACCAGAACCGAAATTGATTGAACCTGCTTCAAAAATTCTACCGAAGCCGAAGGTCAATTTTCTGCCCTAGCCAGTGATCGGTATTTACTAAAGGCAAATATATTACGACTCCCTATGCTGATAGGTTATTAGGAATGATTGTTCGAATGGTACAAAATAGATAGTCTGAAATTTGTATCTGCACTGTAAAAAATGGGGAGTCAAATTGACTCTCTCCGAAATAGGCGTATCCGACTACACAAACGGAGTCAAATTGGATTCATTCAATCGCTTAGTGAGTCGAATTTCACTCTAGCGGAGTCAAATTTGACTCAGTTTGTGCAGTTCTGACAGTCAAAAAAAGCGTATTTCCGAGAGAATCAATTTTACTCCCGATTTTATACAGTGTGTATTTGATATACATTCAGTGAAAATACAGCGTTCCTACATAATACCATGTGATATTTCCTAGAATTTTGGAATATCACTATATTCGCATAAAGGTGCAGTGTTGACATAAGGCTACTGTTATACGATGATCACTACAGTTTAATGGTCAATATCATGCGACATTGTCGACATACCCGCTATTCAGACAAACGTGAATCAGCATAAGCTCGCCTGGCTCCACAATAGTAAATAACGTTGGCCAATAAACAGGGCCGTTGCAGTAATATATCTCTGAGCTTAAGAATGAGCTTATACATAACACTAAGCCTAAGCAAAAAATAGTCTAAAGCTAAGCTTACTCTATTGCAGTCACCCAGAAAAACGTTAGGCTCAATAAACTACGCAAATAGCAGTATGTTAAAGTATACGGCTGGTTTTCTCACCAAAACTATTCACCAATGCGTGAAAAATTTACTTTTGAAACAAAACATATTATAATATAATAGCTCAGTGCAGTGGTATCACCAGTCCACCATTGTATACTTAATTCGAATCACTAAAACCTCGGGCTCTCGTACAATTTCATTGCACATCTTTAGGCTTAGGATTAGGAAAAGTCTTACCTAAGCCCAAGCCTTTACCTAAGTTAAGCCCAAGCCTGAGCTCAAACAAGAGCGTTAACTTTAAATATGGGAGGCAGTGTACACAAAAGAGCCAAAATTGTTAACTATCAGCTAGATTTTTCACTAATCTCTTCATCGCTACCTTCATCCGAACTAGAGTCAGTAAAATCACAAGGTTCCTCTTCATTTTGCGTCGTCTAAAATTTAAAAAATAAACATTACTTGGAATCATTTTTTTTAAATTTAAAATTTTTTAAACTTTTCACAGTTCGTGTACAGCTTTTACAATGTATACACTTCCGAAGCAGCGAATTTCCAGTTAACTACTTTAAAAAATTAACAATCACGACGCGTTCAAGTATGCACATGCAACGCGGAACTCTCTCTGGGCACGGTAATCAACTTTTTCTATAATATGTTCGTATTGATTAAAAATTTTAATAAAGGGCTTTTCTTACGATCACACACTATTTCACATTTTGCTCAAACATCACACCAAAACTCACCTTAACCTACATGTAGTATTCCGGCGGCACCCATGACTACAATTAAATATAAATCTGTCAGAATCACTAATTTCTATATTCTGACCTGGTAAAACTACATAGCTAACCTTCTTTTCCGGCTCGGCAATCTAAATAAATTATAAACAGCACCAACTTTATTGGACCGGTGAACCCAGACGCAAGCCCGAAACGGCAAGAATTAAACACACTTACATCAGTTATTAAATCAAATTACACAAAAGACTAACCAGAGATGGCAGCTTAGGAAACAAAACACTTGAACTTCTTCTTGACTTCAAACCAGCACTGTTCACCGCAAGCGACTGCGCTTCCTAAATAGCACAAATTATGTTACAGTTCAGAAGAAAATTATAAAATGTAACATTACAAATGTTATTTTCGATGACGGCTATGAAGCAAACCGGATACCAAATTTAATACATCCTCCACAATAAAACTTGTGCACTATGCGCAAAAAAGAAACTCCACCCCACAACACTATGAAAATTTTCAAAATTTTATTTGAAATGTGTGTTCGTGTTAGAAAACAACTTTTGTACAATGTAGGTACTCGATTTTAAAACAAATTAACGGTTGCTATTTAAAACGCATTTATTAGCTACGCGTTCAATTTTCATTGCAATCCAGAGCGCCTGCATGGCGTTCAGAAACTTTTAGTCAAAAGTGACCGAAAGAATATGGATTTTTCATTTTGCATCTGGCGCACACGTTTTATTTTGTAGTATGCATAATATGTTTTAAAAACCACTGTCTGTATCCGGTAAAATGGAGATATTTACAGTGTTGAAAAATAATATCAGCCAGCGTATTTAATGTTAAATGAGAAAAATCTACGCTAACAACATGATTTTAATTCAGTGAACATAAACTTTTCCCCATATTTTTGCCACGATTGCATTTCCGGGCAAGTAATATACTGTTAATTATTTCACACTGAATAGTTAAATGAAAAACAAAAACCAACAGTATAATTTTACTGCGATATCATCCGGCTCACATGCGATTTCGGTATAACATTCCTTATTCGGCTTAACTACTATCTGTTAAATTAATATTTGGTCGCACCCAGAAAGCTACTCCTGCAATAATCTGTTCTACTCACTTCAAAACAGGAGTGAACCGGTAGCCGAGCAGCATTAAGGCGTCGCTTAATATTCATAAGCATTTTTAAATGCAAATGTTCGGCGACATTATCTTCAATCGCGTTCTTGACTGCTTGCTCGCACAGATCAAACTGATTATTTTGGGCTGAAAATTAATACCGAACGTTTTTAATGTACTACACAATAACGTGCGTACACGATGTAAGATTTATCATTTTATTGCGTTACTGAGGCAACCAAGTACCGTATTGTATAAAGATGATATCGAGAGGTCTTTTTGGTTACCCCCTACACAGCTCGTGTTAGCCCAAAAAGTTGTGTTTTTAAAAATTATAGCAAATTTGAGTATTTCATCACCTTTCCTGATCACTTCTCAGTGATCACTACTACTTGTAATAAAATTTTGAATTTCCGAAAATTCGGCTTTTTGAAGTAGTAAGATAAGCCATTTTAAACGAAACAAACTTTTTTAAAAAAATTGTAATTTGGATGTGGAATTGCTCACAAAGGAGTTCATGAGAAGCTAATTGACTGCGGTACAATAAAAAATGTGCAACATCTGGCTTATGCACTTACGACTTAAAGTCACAGGCGAGTAACGTTTTAAAAAGTAAATTTGTAAATATTTGTCATTATATAACCAGCTCACTAATAGCACTTCAAAACACAGAAAACAATCTAAATGATCAATAAGTGCTAACCATAAAGAAAAGCAATCCAGGCGTACACGTGTCCTTTTACAGCTGGAATTTGATCTATT
Organism: Enoplolaimus lenunculus; assembly: GCA_030248215.1. Classification (NCBI taxonomy): domain Eukaryota; kingdom Metazoa; phylum Nematoda; class Enoplea; order Enoplida; family Thoracostomopsidae; genus Enoplolaimus; species Enoplolaimus lenunculus. Next base: position 19,663 of record JASANG010003916.1, read on the forward strand.
TCCGGAGTTTTCAATATTGCATGCATGAACGAAATCTGAAACATACTGTCAATTGCGAGTAATTTAGCAAAATTTAAAAATACACTTTTGCAAAATTTAGAAATGCACTTTTAGCAAAATTTAAAAATACACTTAATTTAAAAATACACTTTTGACTATGTTTGCGCTCTCAGTTGGCGAAAAACATACAACTAGCTACCAAAATGCTTCCAAATATTATGCATACCATAGCAAGCGTAAACTTAAAACCTGGCCAAGTCAAAAAGCTTTATGTACTAAAACAAATTTAATTATAAACTATATATTCCCGTATTTAAAGGCACGTCGCAAATATAAATAGAAACATTAGAAATGATTGTCCATTATGGGTGGAGTATGAGTAAGAACAGTTTTGCATGAAAATCATAGTTTCATTTTGGGCCAATTAGAATCCATGTTCTCTTATAAAACATTAATGCTAAGGCTGATGCTATAATAGCGTGTTTTCAGGACGTATGCAGCTTGAAAACGTGGCACGAAACATTACATTCTCGAAATAAATTTCAATTTAAATCCGTAATTAATACAAATCCTGCTGAATTGTGATCCGTCAACTTACATCTCTATTGTTTCTAGCGTGCAGATAGCATCGAGTTAAAATATCAGAAATCGCAATATGTCCTTCGCAATTTTTAATCAATTGTTGTAACGAGTACATGTCTCCAGATTTGACGTAATGCATCGCAAGACCGTACAGCGGTGAAAAAATTGCAGCAGGGCGACTGACTTCAACAAGTTGGTTAACTGTAAACACGATCATGAGCTTCAAAAAATTATATTCACAAATCATAGTTGACAACAGTTTGATCTCAATAACGAAAGTAATCCCGTTTTACACTTGGAAATAGCTTTATACAAGGTCAAAAAAACTGAGAATGTAATGCAACACGCAGCTTTGTAATTACAACAAAGAAAGTGCGTGCTTTAGCGCTAACAATATTTTAAACTCAATTGTGGTGTACCAAAACATGTGGTTTAAACACAGTCTAGACAGCCGTTTGTTTTACTGGCTGTTTAATCGATGTACCAACTTACGAACTTATGTCAGTGTAATGCAGTATAATCATACACCGTCAGAAATGCACTGGTAAACTGAAGTTTATAATGTGAATTGCAAGCCAAGAAACAAGTTTAAACCACCAAATGAACTAATTTTTAAAGATTCAACAGCTTACATAATCGTACTCAAATGATAACGCGCACAAGTACCCATTAAATAAGTAGTAGTCATATTAAATTAGTTTGATTACGTTTCATTTTTAGTCAAAATATGCATTTAAACATCCGTTCCCAGCTGTAGCTGGACACTGAAGTACGCGACTCCGCCACTTTTATTTACAGGAACCGTTTGCACTTGATATGTGCACCGTCCGCAGTGCTAACAATACAGGTCATCAGCGCAAATGACAATTTATTTAATGTCAAAAACAGAACACAAAGTTACTTTTCTCCTCGAGATCTGGTCTTAACGACAACACTTCAGCATAAACATAACCCGGGCATTCCATTGCAAGAGTTGGTTTATTGATTTGTCGATCTAGGATTGCGTCCGTTCCTTTGCCAGTTCTAAACAAATCACAACAAAAACACCTATTGAGCAGCTGAACTGAAAGATTTTGGACAGCAAATGCTATACAGCATGTTGTATTTTTTCACCTAAACCTTTGCTAATTTTGCTAAACCTTCAAAAAACTTCGCCAATGTAACTGACTTTTTATCCAAATTCGGCTTTAATGTATGATTTGCAAAAAGAAATTTATTTAATATAGCGTCACCCTGAAAAATCAAAGAACATGGAAATATATAACAAAATGTTTCAACGAATAATTTGAGACCTTTAATCCAGCGAAATATAGAAATATTATGCATCAAAGGTTTAGCATTAGCCGAATGGACATGTGTATGGTAGTTGTAATATATTTTAAGCAGTCCAAAATTTTAGGAGTCATGCTACGATTAAAAAAATCACTGCACACAGCAGTAAGCATTAATATTTTTAACAAGAATGTGGTGCAATTAATGAAATTTTAACAATCTATATGTTTTGCATTGAAATTTTAACAATCTATTATGTTTCGCATTCACAATCGAAACTTTCTGATCCAACAATTTGTCTGCTTACCTTAATAAACTAGAAATCAACAAAAATTCACAATTAGTGCTAAACGAGGGTGAAATTTTCATCAACGCATTGACCAAATCAATTCGATTCGCACGTCCACAGGTGAGTAACAAGCGTCTCGCTTGTCGAATAGGAAACAAAATTCCTTTAGCATTGATTTTTTCAAATAATTTCACTGCAATCTCGTATTTTTCCTAATGCAACAGAAAACATAATATTGAAACGAAAAAACTACGCAATCCTGACATAAATAATTGCGCACATAACAACACGGTTTGCACCTTTTGTCCTCAGCAAAGGGTAAAAATTGGTTGGTCGCCGGATATTCGTATGTACAGCATAACACAGATAACAGGGGACGACTGATTTTCAATTCGCATATCCAGAAGGCACCCCAGCAATTGAAGTCCGAACTATTAGTTAAGGAATTATGTATGCGATCTAATTAGAGTATGACGTTTATGGACCAATTAGTAATTTTGGAGCGTATATATTTACTGACTCTAACTAAGGAAATAGAGTCTTACTAATTCACGCCCAAAATAAGTACAACGAACTGTTATTACCACTTGTTATTCAGGTCACTATAGCAATTCTGCGAAAGCAACACATACAGTCACGGCTAGAATTAAGCGCAACACCCAGTTTCTAACGCGTTAGTGAAGCACTGAATTCTATCCGTGACTGTAGGTTCTTGACATTTATAAGTATACGGAATCAGTGTTCAGTAACCTGATCTATACAACGATCCAGCACACGTTGGTATGTGAAATTCGAAAATATATAGTTGCTGTCAATCAGATGCGCCTTGATAGCACCAAAATCTTTTCGCACGAGTGCATCTTTGATTGTCTCAACCAGAGAGGATGGCTAAAGAAGAAAAAAAGAAGAACAACAAAAAAAAACAACAACAACAACAACACTTTCGATTATTAAAGTTACATTTAAATTACGTCATGAACTAAATTAAGTGAAATCGAGCGATCACAATTGCTCATTTGTTAAACGCAATCGTTCGCAAACATGATTTCATGATTACAGCTCACATAATGCAGCCCGCGACTGCACTTGACCTAAAGCTAAAAATGCACGATTTGTGGATACAGTTCTGATCAGCATAAAACGAACAATAATCATGATTGCGTTTACGTTCGTTATTCTATAATCGAGTTTGCCATGCTTTCTACTCAAATGCGAATAACCTAAATGCATTCATATTTCTTTTGCAATGGTCTTGGTAATCACGAGCAACGTTATACTGCGTTCTGCGACATCGTTATAAAAAATTAAAATCTGTAGAGCGCACGCAACATTACGGCTCTTTGGAATTCTACAGACATTATTTAAAATTATTCTTCAATCCGACTTAAAAATTTTAAATGTTTAAAAATACACTTAGTGCAATTTGATGATGTTAAAGGCAAAGTCATAGCCGAGTAAAAGGGGGGTTAAATACTAAACCTACTCTCCGAGTGTTGTAAAGATGTTCACGCCACACTTTTACAGTTTACAAAACAAAAAAAACCAGTTCCCTTCAAACTTTTCAACAACGTAATTACGTAACCCCATTTCCAAAATCTTGGCCCATGGTTAAAAGCTAAAGTTTTGATGATTTCAAGTTTTTAAATTTCAAAAAACTACCACTTACCGCAATTTGATGGTGTTCAGACTTGTTGCTCAAGATGGGGGAATCATGAGTACGCGGCTCGGGGTCTTCAATTATAATCGAGAACGGAATTTCTTCGGGTTGATTGTTTCGTTTGAGCAAAATCGCTATGCGTCGTTGTGTTTGATTCCACAAGTTAACCGGAGGATTCAGGGCACGGGCATGGTACCATGCACGTCGAGCATCCGCCCAATTATTTCGATAATCTACAAAAAATGTAGCAGCAAACAGTCGGGGCTTGCAACCCAACGAGTGGTTGGGTGTGAATTTAGTCAATTTTTGCCATAGCTCAATAGTTTTAAAGTTAAACCAAACTCTAAAAACACTATTTATTAGTGTGACAGCTTTATTACAATAAAATAACAAATTAAACGTACACAATTTTTCTACTAAAGCGTCATAAATGCCTTCCAATGGAATTGTCGACCTATATTGTGATGCAAGCTGAATTAAATAGAAAGCAGCGTCAACCTAAAATTAGAACCAAACTGCAACTATAAATCAATAATATTTTATAAATTTAATATAAATAAATTATTTATAGTAAATTTATGCAGCTAGGCTCTTGGACCCACCAAACCAGTACATCAACGAGTACTGACAGCGCGTGGTTACTTAGTATAAAAACCATTTACGCAAAGAAACATAAAATATTCTCTATAACAAAGTACTCGTAATTAATAATATGGTTACTGTTTTTCTTATTGAGCATTCACAATAATTTTGCCTTCGAAGACGTTTAAGCGAACATGCGAATTTCAAACATATCATTCTGAAACATTTTTGCAAAACAATATTTAGCTGCCCCAATTAAAACTTACATTATTTTCGCGCAACAAATAGCGTACATTAAACTGAAGCGAAGGTTTATTGAGCGAACCAACAATTTCCTAAAAGTAAAGTTAAAACACCGTACTCCAGGCAAATTAAGAACATTGGTTCTCGACCCGCAAATGTAATGTGTACTATTCCAGCAAAACTACTTTTCTCGCAATCGGATTCGGACTTTTTACAACCGAATCTGAATCCGAAGCGATAATTTTTAGAGAACTCTTTTGTTGCCACCCTATTAGAGACAATGCGTTGGCTTATGCTTACGTTTAGCTTAGGTTTAGGCTTTATTGGCAGGCAATTATAATTAACATGGGCCGCGAAATTAAATCATCCTGTTCATGACAGCACACTAACTAATTTAGCGTAACGCCTCACCTCAAATATTCTCTTCGCAGCCACCAATTTGTCCGCTATCAGAAGACCAACCATTAAATGATGTTGAGATCGAAACGTACCTTCAACATCTTCGCTGGCTTGAAATACTGAAAAAGCAAAAAAATGCAATGAATGAAAAATGTCTAACTTCAATTTTTCGTTCTTTGAGCAAAAATTTGCCATAAGCAGCTTTTTAGTAAAAAAGTCCATTCGGAACACTAATCTTCGCATTAACATAAACGGAAAAATATGCATCGCGTTTATCAGACCACTTTCGCATGGTCACATCGTCATTTTTGTCATCTATTTTTGAATAAACATTCCGAAATTTCTATAGCACCTGTCACCAGCTAGTTACTAACACATGTTTTCAGACAAATGAACCATTACATCACAAGACTTTGTATCACTGATTTCAATTAAAATAAATGGTTTCTGCTTGCCAAATTAGTCTAAGTTGTTATAAAGGTGCATCAGTTTTGACTCTTTATTCATTCATGTCGCACCACTGCTTACAGTATTCTAAATTAGCCTCATCGTTGGCACATGCCAGCGCCCCAAACAATTGAATTGGCAATGTTTGCGCGTATTCGACCACTAACGATTTGTAATGATCAACAGCTGCTTGTCCACCGTGCCTACAAACATTACATAACCTTAGCCCCCACATGATAAGTCTGTTAATTTTCTGGCGTAGCCAATTTTAAAATGTACCTACTTCTAACTGTTATCATATGTACATAGTCAGCAAAGTTTACTTTATAAATCAAGTATGTCATACAAACCACAAAACTTCTCGCTTTATAGTGTACACAGAAATAATCAATAAAGGTCTATATTTTCAACTGTGTGCAGCATCAATCAACACTTGGTGCCGGGTCAAATGCTTTGTTCCAATAAGCGCTATAAGTCCACCAATCTAGAACAGTATTTTCTAAACGCTGCGATTACACTCGCTTCAATTATTGTATTTTTGAACCAATAAATGTTTTATTGCATTTTGAACCAATAACTGTTTAGAAATTTGCCTGCGGTTTCGCTACAGGACGAAAGTCTTTCCGCCCGCGTTTGAGCTTAACCACACGTACCCCGCTGTCAGTTGACCTGCCCATTAATCGTGTACATTTCGCAGTTTTTTTAAAATATAATTTACATTACTGTTAACGTCACCATGGTACCAGCACGGGAAATTATTGTTGCGTCTAATTACCATAGATACAGAACTAGGAGGGCGCAACAATTAAAATCATAAATTTTCAGACGCAAAAATTTTCTTATTTCCCAGTACATTCCGGCCCCGGCCACTTTCTCCTTTCAGGTAGTGCCCACTCACCAGTAGCCTGCGATTCACCGGCAGCCTATGAAAACCCCACTTTGGTTCCACAAAATCATAGTTGTTCTTGCTTAGAAGTTTTAATTTGCATCTAATCTTGAAATAAAGCCCTGTCACGCAGACCCAGTACTTTTTATAAGTATCCATAATTGCATCTTCCAATAACTTTGGATATGGCCGTGACAACTCGTATTCGATAAGCAATTTCATTACGCGTAGCGCATCCGCAATAGAATAGTTTTCTTTGACAACGTCTAACAAATTGAACAACGGCGTTTCACCCATTGTTTCCTGTCGCAAATACAGCGGTTGTTTGAGCAGCATAGCTTCCGCTTCTAAATTAAAGGCCCATATTCTCAAATCCGTATAACACTTATAATCAGTTTGCGACAGGTTTTCAAACTGACGATCATCTGCAATTTATTGCAGATTTCAAAATTGGTACTGAGTAGGGCAAATCAAACGCGAACAACGTGCTGAATTTTGAACCTCGGGTTACGCTGTTTCCAAAGTCACAGGACCTATCACCAACTAGTGATATGCCTTGGACATTACAAAAGAATTACATGAGGGTCAAGCAAATTTAGAGACACCTGAATTATTCACGTACCGGATTTCGACATAATTTCGAATGCTCCGTAGGTTTTTGTACAAGAAACACTTTGTCGCGCTCAAAATTTTCTATACGTGTAATCTCAGAACTGGTTTAGAGTTAATAAGTTATACTTTTCAGCAATAAATATCCGGCAATGTAGAATAACGAAGCCGAAAATCCAGTTGTACTTTAGTGCTACGCTATACACTGTGCCCGACCCGCTGGACGCCACCGCGCGCTGCTAGCCGCCATACGTTGTTAACAAAAGTATATGAAAAGCCCTTATAAATTCCTATATTCTCAAACAAATTAAGTTATCTATTTCGTTATTTCACATAAAGCACAAATCCTCTAACCGGGCAATCGTTTATTTGTGATCAACAACTGGCATAACGCCAATGTTTTCGGCAAATCTAACGTACCACCACGTTCATTCCTACAAACACAATGTAAAAAAGTTGTTATACTAAAAACGAACAAACACCACCACCAACAACAAAAAAATTCAGAAAAAATACTGCAAATCACAATCAAATGCGACTGTTACTGTTATTACTGTACGAAGCAAGATCGACGAGGCCTTTGCCATATGGTCAACTCCCCCACTCTGCAAATTCCTCCAGGTTCAGCCTCCATTATGTATCAAATTGAAAGATAAAAATAGATTTGCACCGCCTTTAAACTAGACAAAAATGAATTTGCGCTGCCTCCAAACTGCGAAATAGCAAATTTAAGAAAAATCTTCTAAAAACACGGAAATATTGCGATAAAGTCCAAATTTTTACCCATCTCTTGACTAGGCTACTGAAATGCTAGCAAATTTAAGCCAAAATCTTCTAAAAACACGGAAAAATTGCGATACATTCCAAATTTTTTACCCATCTCTTGACTGGGCCAGTGAAATGCTAGTTATAATCTCTAATATCAACCTAGTTATACAAGCAATAAATAAACTTTGTTGAAAGCCAATAATTAAAAACGCAAAAAACGAATCACCTACAGTCGACGACAGAATCAAGTGGTCAGTAATCACGACTGCATACAGCAGCGCCTTAATAATCGGGTTCCAATTTTGTTTAATCGCGACCAGCCACGGATGGAGTCGCGGTCGCTGCCGCGGTTCAAGACGCGGTTGCAACTGTGTATATGAGCAATTTGAAAATCTAACACCGGCTATCGCGACTGCGTTGCTTATAATGATACCAACAACCCCGACCAGTTCAAATCGCATTTTGCTATTGATCGCGTCCAAGTAACGAGCAATCGCGATGAGCACCGCGGCTTGAAACTCGATCGCGATTGTACTTAATTCTGTCCGTGGCTGTATATTATCGTTTTCAGAAACCAACTGGAAAGATGTTCGCTACTGCAGCAAACCATAACCTGTTTTTACTGGAATACTCAAAAATAACGAACGACTTACAGAAGCTTATAATAATGCATTGCTTTATCAATGTCTCCAGCATACGTGAATTTCTTGCACGCAAGGGCAACCAAGCTCAATGGAATTTCGCCAGCTTCGCTGAGCAAATTTTCCATTTCGGCAGTGTCTATATCCTGCTAAAACAGTAGTTACACGTTAGGCTGCAAAAATACTCAGTATACCAAATCAATGATGACTATAAATAAGAGTATGCAACAGATCTAAAATTACATGGAACGAAAACTACAGACGCGTGTTGCATTTATCGCTTACCCTCTTATTTGAGGGGAGTACTCTGCGCTTGGAATGCAAAATTTGCACGCTTTTAAAAAGATAAACGGAGCAACTTGGAGCGCGATTATTTTAGTGTCTGATATTGAACGAACTTCTCAATTATGTCCCCCTAAATAAGGGGGTGGTACGCCATACACAGGATTTAGCCTGTTGTACACTCTCAAATATTTACTGGATAGAAAACGACCAGTGTAATTACCAATAATATTGGTGATAGGCACATACACATTTCAGTACGGGGCTAGATTCAAGATAGTCTCCACACTAAGGTACAATCGCCGTACGCAGAATAATTACTGCTGATGAGAGATACGATTTAAGGATGCGCAAACTATCGTTATTTGCACGGTACACAAAGAACCAAATAGTGAAACGTGACATTATTCACAGAACCAATTCGAAAACGGTTCACAAATTTTTACCAATACTGTATAAAACGCATACCCGAGATTTCAAAGCATAGAATAGCTTCGCTTGAGCACTATCAGGATAATGTTCGTCCTGCGTCTATAAACAAATTTTATTAGTTTCGGTAAATTGTATTTATAACCCAAAACAGCTACTTTTAGCAAAATATGAATGAGGTACCTACAAATTATAAATTAAATGAGGTACGGAAAAACAGCAACGAACATTTTATATATACATTCTATCCTACACAATAAAATGCTCAGATGACTACATATCGACTCTTATCAATAGCAAGTGCTGCATATTGAAGAATGACAGCTTAGCACCCAGCAAGCTATGCGAGGTCGTGCTCCAGAGTTACTAAAATATTTCATTTATGTATATGTCCAAGTAACAAATGAACCTAAACACAACGTACCGCGGAAGTATCTTTGCTGCTGGAGTCTTCCATCTGTTCTTTGAACTAGAACATCAAACTAAATCACAGACGCTGATCGTAACAGAATATTTTGCAGCGGGCGTCCCCAAAAAACACGTAAAGCAGAGGAAACAAGTGGTGCATTACAAATTTGCCACATGGTTTATGCTACCGTAACAATGAAACGCACATAACCTTATCCTTACACGTGTTTCTGGTGTATCTATAACACGGTGTTAGTAACACGTGCTGAGGTAAAAGTTATGGGTGTTTTCATTATTACAGTACTTATTGTGTGCCATGATTCGGTAGGGTTAACGAGCGGCGATTTTGAAAGTTTCCACTCACAAACCCTACCATATTACGTCATTTTTGTTGGTCAGCTGGGAACTTATTGCTCTTTGCCTGAAGTAAACGCTACATCATACATGCGAACCTGCACAATGGTTATTAAAATAATGCTCAGACCACAATAACTTTATTCATGTTGCCACAAAACATATTGGATGAGGGCTATAACAGATATGTCCTATCTCTGATACCCCAGAGCTATTAATTAATAATCAGCGCACACGCAATAGCCCTGCATTAAAACGGTGAAAACAACTTTACCTGCTCGCTGGGAAATATTGGAACTCGCATCTCGCACAACTGTTTAATAGTCTGAAATGAAATTATAGCAAAATTAAAAAAAACAACACCAAATAAAATAAAAACACAGCGGAACACTCCACAAATCGTACTATCCAGTCATGCAAACTGTGTTACGACGTTTTCGATAAATTCTAGACCAATACCGGTTTTTGCGTTACTACTAGCCTAGCCACAAGGCACTAGAGGAGGTCCCAGGATTTTATTTGGAAGGGGGAGGCGACCTTTAATAAATTTCAGTGTTATATTTTCGATCTGTTGTTTGAACCACGATTTATTTCCGCCAACAACTCAAGTGTCAGCAAAACACCTCGAGACGGCGGTCGCCCTGGACGCCCTTGCAAATATTTTTGCCGAAAGAAAACCGTTATGTATTTACAAACATATTTATATTTGCTTATACTTTAATATAAAGTCAAAATAAGCGCAAAATTACACAGTACCTGCATAGTTACATGTGGAATCTGTAGTTTACTCTTTGCTGCCAAGTCCGATATAAATGGTACGAATGTACGATGAATGGGCAAATTCTGAAATACAAATTACTGATTTTAAAGAACGATTATTGAATATCTTGGAGTCGGTGACCGCGTTGAAATCTTGATGAAACATGGTATTAAAGCAACAATTGTTTAAAAAAACGGAATGTACTAAGATTGTGTTATACTTGTTGCACGACATCGCACGCTAAACTATTTCTTGCTCACAATTTGGTACGCGGTGCCGTCCGGCAATTCACAAACGACGACAATCATTGTCACAGATTACAGTGAATGCCATTAGAACCTATAGCATCCAACATCGTCCGGCGAAGCAAGTCAAACAAAATTTGTTACAATTATTATGGTGTCATGCAAGAATTTGTGTGTATTGCCGTACGGTGCCGAAGGACGCCGTATGGAAGTGGACGACATTAGAATAGTAAAAAAACATCGCACCGGTATGAAACACACACTTACGGCATGATGCATCGCCTTAATAACTGTATCGGAAAAAGCATAATCTTTAAGAATATGGCACAAATTGAGCACTGTCACCAAAAATTTTCCATTATTATCTGAAAACCATTGAAAACATAACTACAAAAATTCGCCCAAAGATGCCTCGCATATCACGTAGCAGAAACGTTAGGGAAATGTAAATTTCACCTAAAATCACATTTTGGATTGTTATCAATTCTGTAAGAAATTTCTCCAAAAATATTTGATTTTTTTATTTTTAACATTAAGAACGTAATAAGTAACTATTGATATTATTTGATATATGTACACTTTTATCGCTGAAATAGGTTTTGTTTAAACTCTTAAGATTGCGCTAAAGTCGTTGCGAGGCGCCACATACTGCACAGCGCTACACGTCACTGCACGGACTACACGTCACTTCGGCGCCGCGTGTCGTGTCTAAAATAACTACCAAGAAACTCATACTTTGTTTTGTGACGCACAGCGTCGAACGGCTGCGAACGACTGCGTCCGGTAACGTGTGGTGACGGACAGTGCAGTGCGTTGCCGCGTAGCGCTGTGCAACTGCCGAGCCGTGAATACCGACGGCGTTGCGCGGCATTAAACATTTTGATCGACCTACAGACACTCATGTAATGGGTCATGAGCCACGTGGAGGTTAGGAGACACCAAAGTGATGAGAACCTAATAAAAATATTAATTCAAACCAGCATGCTTATCGTAATATTCTTTCTTTGACTGCGAGTTTCCGAAAGCCAGCAGCAGCTAAAATAAACCAAATACTCAAATTAAACTCCAAAATATTCTTTAAAATCAAATAGCCAATAACCAGAAATTATCCCCAGGTTTCTTAGATTACTAACACAAAAATATCCTAAATCCCTGGACAAAACTGAAATCGGAAATGAAGGATAGGACAGATGAGATCTAAAACTTCCCGACCACTCTTCAGAAATTTCCGGATATCCGGTTTCTGTTTTTACATATGAAAATAATAACATTTTGCAGCGACTGCATTTCTCAGAAAGTCAAGAAGGTTAAGTTTTCACACTGAAATAAACTAAAAAACCACGCTCAAAACTCATTTTAATTTAGTAAACAAACGCTTCTCTACGACAATGCGTAAATTTAGATGCTATATACGGTTAACATCCGATTCGGGTAAAAATACTATCCAGCTCCCGATTTTGGTATCCGGTAATGCTAAAATACGGTCGATCCTGGCCACGCCGTTGCTTACAGCGTAAACAAAATAAACATAACTGCAACTGCCAAAAAACATACGTAATTAATTCAACATTTTAACCACTTCTTACCTTGATTGCAACTGCAACATTGTTTTGTAAACAGCACGCAACTGCCATTGGTTCTATTACTACACTGGACAGCACACTGGTATTCATTAATAAACTGCTTTGATCCACTAAAACGCAGTAACAGTAAACTGGTAAACCACTAAATCAGATACGCATACTAATCTTCGTTTTTTAAAATGCAAGGCCTTGGACAGGCTCACCAGCGGTTGCCGCACGATACAACAGCACGGCGCCACATATCATGACAAGAAATACTTTTTATAAAATATACTACGCTGCGCGGCACTGAAACTGTAACGCAACCCTAATTCTTTCATAGATCATAGGAGTTTTGTCAAAGTCAACTGCAAGCTATAATACATCTATTAGATGGATGGGGCTGTTGCAAATTAACCATAACAATTAACCTGTTCGGAAAAAATTAAGAGTCGATTTTGTGGCCTAAACCACTGGATTGAAATTAGCCAAACGTCTACCAATATCATATGTCCGCAACCTAGCCAATCTTACCGTTGTAAGTAGAAAAAATAGATACATATTAAAGAGGCAATATTTTAAATAATCTACTTACGACATACTAATATGCCGATACAAAAATTTGAGATGATGACAATACAATCTGACACATTGCCATAACACGTCAGCAAATTAAACTGAAAGCATTCCAGCTCACTGCTACGTGCACACGATATCGTCAATGAATCGACAATTTTATTATAGTGCCGATATATCGAAAACCCACAAAGTGTCTATTATTACCAATGCCGATTAAACTAAAACTACCAACTATCTCCACTCATTAAATGCTGGATATCCCATGCTGTTCAGTGATAATAACGACAACGGTCAAAACCGGAAATTCACCACATACATAGAATATCTATCTTTTCTAATTGGCAAGCTTCCAAACAAAACAGTATGTATCCGGTGGCGATGTTATCTTTGATTCGTTTTATATCGAACTAAAACAAGTAGTAACAAATTAGATTGAGACAAGTCGGAACTAAGCCTATTTGGGCTCACGCAGCGACCGGATATTAATTTTGCCGGTACCGGCACAGTGTAGACTTCCTACTGACCTACAGTCTGGTCAGAGTTAAGTGCCAACGCGATCCCGCACCAAACCACGGTACGCAGTTAAAACCGCGGTTTGAGACGCGGCTGCAACCGCATATCTAGACGCGAGCTGTCGCGATCAAAGAAAATTGAGACTCGATTACAAATCCAAATGAGCGACCGAAAAGTGACTGCACTCAACGTACCGCGCTTGCTACACCAGTACCAGCCATACTATCTATGTGCACGAACAATTTGTCAAAAAGTGTGTCGTTTGAATTTTCGAATACAAGCCTTGCATACTGCGTTGCGTCCAAAAACAAGTTTCGTAACTTCAAACGCCTAATTACATCAAGGATACCTATAAAATAACAAAATTATAAAACAATTTTTATTCCATTTTATTCAATTTCATATTTTTCAAAAAATTATCAGAGCCTAACAAATTTCGGTGCACGATTAAAACTTTCGACACGCCGCCCATTTATCAAGGTTAAATCTTACCTTCAACATCAGACGCTTTAGCATACGCCACTAACAACGGAAAATAATACTGGATCCGTTCATTGCCACTGAGCACCTAGCAACATAAATAACACTACATCTGTTGTTGGACAATATAAGAAATAAAATTCAGCATAATTCAGTTGAAAACTTCGCCATAATTAAAGAATCCATAGCTTTACTTAAAACCTTCAATTCGCTCAAACCCCTTTTTATTTTCCGTTGCTGGTTGTCAGAATTCAACTTTAGTATATTAAAGCGCGACACACATCTCAAGATACAAAATAGACAATGGTTGGTATACGCCAAACCTCTAATATAAAAATCGAATTACTAATTTACGCCTATATGTAGAACTAAAGCAAACCATTTAACCTACTTTTGTTTCGTACATTTCAATCAATTTTGCATGCAGCACTAAAAATCAAACCATAACATATTACAAAAACCAAAAATTATAAAAATGACTCAAAGAAAAAAGTTCCCAAAATTACAGTAACTGCAGAATCTACAAAGCGTTATTGTAGTTGAAGCTGAGACAGCCAGGGCCCATGTTGATAATAGGCGGCTACCCACTGGAAGACTTGATAATTTAGAAATTAGACGGCTAAGGCTTAACGATTAGGCGTTTATCTAGGCTTACGACAGGCTTAACATTACGCTTACGACGTACGGATTACTGGTTCGTTGCTCTATCCACTGAGCTACGCAGCCATGCAAACTTGTCGCCACAATGGCACTATATACAGTGAGTTTTGGTAATACAAAATACGTATATAAACACACCACGAAACCGTTTGAGCTGGGGACTATCTCTCACACTTCCCAACCGATACCGCTAAGTAATTCTAAGCTAAGCAGTGCCATATAGAGCCCGGGCTCGAACCCACGAAGTGGCAGCAGCAAAAATTAAGAATGTACGTAAAGTAAATAAAAATGTAAACATATACCATTGAGCAATACCTTGTATTTATAAAGTATATCGCCGCCCTAACTCAAAAAGTAGTAGCTATGTATAGTCGAACTACGCAACTACAACTACAACCTTTTTACTTACATATAGATGAACTTTTATGTCCGAGCAGCTCAATGTCATTTGCAATTGATATACAATCTTCAAAACCATTATAAATCGAACGGTAGTACTTCCATACATCGAGATCATCCTACAAAATCCCTACAGAATACTACATGCACAAAATATTTAAATAAAAGCACTATAATCAGGAGCCGAAGTGTCAATAGTGTGTAGCACCGATCAGCGGTTGGAGGCCGCTTCTCAAACTATCGACTTGTCACAGTCCTGGATCTTAAATGCTGCACAACTGCTGATGGGTAAACCGAAATACAAAAAATGGCTAATGCCCAGGCGAAACATTGTTATTCTAAATTTACAAAACAACACAAAAAACAGGTGATAGATGCTAAATGCAACAAAATAATATTTGGATCACGCAATGATACACAAAATACCACGGTAAGTTGTTTTTTTCGGACGGTATTCTTAAATATATAGCACCTATCACCAGTCAGTAACAACTTTTCAATCCAGCGAATTAAGCAGGCTGTGAATTGAAAAACTGTGACATAGTACGGCAAATCAAACAATAAATAAAAATGATACGTTTCAACGTTCAAGATTATGAGGTTGAAAAATGACAGGACCTGACTAACTGGCAATAGCTACTATACACATCATAGTATTCATTCATTACGCATAATCAGAGCGTCTTGCTTAAATTTTAACTCAAACAGATACCAAAAACCCATGCCAAAACATTGGAAATGATTGATCTATGATTCTGGTACGTTTTTTAACCTTCTCATTACGCAGTTAGCTTGGGACCACAAAAATAAGGGCCCATCGTCTCTAGTTCGTATAGCATCTATCACCAGTTAGCGATCAGTCTTATATACTTACATGTATATATTTTACCAACAGCTGTACA
Organism: Enoplolaimus lenunculus; assembly: GCA_030248215.1. NCBI lineage: Eukaryota > Metazoa > Nematoda > Enoplea > Enoplida > Thoracostomopsidae > Enoplolaimus > Enoplolaimus lenunculus. Next base: position 35,611 of record JASANG010003916.1, read on the forward strand.
ACAGGTAACTCGAGCTCAGGTTGATTTTGTAACCAAAAACGTACAGTTTCAACCGCTGCATCGAACTGTCCACGAGACATCAAATGTGTTATAACTTTAGCAGCTAAGTCTTCAGTAAGCTTGCTACTACTGCCAGTGTTTTCAAGAACCTAAAACGACAGTTTCATAATAAAATTTTCAATTCGGCAAACACTACTTCGAAAATAATACTAAAAGTAAAAACGCTGTAATTAGATATCCGATATCGGTTTCTGTTTCCGGTACACATCGTTGTTCGATTCACACGTAGAAAATACCAGAAATTTCGTTATTTTTATGCTCAAAGTTCGCTTGCAAGTCAGTCACTTATCAAGCGTGTTAATTCTCAGTGCAGATAAGCCACAAAATGTTCTATTTGAAATAAATATGACGAAATTCATCTAAAATCTTGACAATTGGGAGCATGTTCTACTTTCTGTCTAAAATTTTGAGAAAACTCTGTGAATACATACACATACTTTCATTTTACTAGCAGAAAAATTATATCATGCTTTAAACATTTATCAGTCAATGGTTTGGTTTCTAAAACCCTATTTTACTGTCCATTCACACCCTGAAAATAAAGTTTAGATACTGATACAGAGTTCAGTAGCCGCGTTAGCAGCTGGTAAGTCTGCACTGGCGGTTCTCGGCCAGCACGCAAGCAGAGAACTAAGGTCTCAACAATAATAATTCCAACCTTCGAAATACACGATTGATTGCCATTTTCGCACATCGGAACTAGAATCTGTGTGGCAATGGTATTGTTCGACAAGCAAATGTGGTCGTGTGCCAGCTGATCAAGTACCTGAAATAAAAATTCTAAATTTCGCTTAAATCACACCGCTCCCAATTTTCAATCAATCGTATAAGTATTATCGCGTTAAAACACACAGGGTCCACTGATAATACATGTGTAAGCATAAAGGTATATGCTTGTCCGTTCTGCGTACATGCAATATATTACAGTACAATGTATAGCGCCTATTTTCCTCGCTGCTTAATAAAAAAGTCACGTTTTAGCCGGCCGAAGTAACTCAGTTTGAAAATTTATAGCTAACTGCTGATAGGAGCTTCCAATGGCGTAGCCAGATGAAAAATCGCGAGGGGTTGTCACAGCCCGCTGTTCTATTATATCTTTGTGGTTTCGAACAGGATCACAAAACAAAGTTTTTTACTTGACTGGGGGGCTCTTGCCTTTTTAACATTTCAAAAAAATTCGGGAGCGGGGGTGAATTATCTTCAACCCTATGCCTACGGCCCGGGAGCTACAACACTCATTCATTCAGTAATAAGAATACAGAACATACTCATAAGAAATACTGCGTACTTTATATACATCTTCCATGTTACTTGTTTGCGCATGAGCACATAAAATAGCTCCATAAACGTCCTCGTCTATGTTCATGTTATTTTTTCTAAAAATGAAAATCCAAATCATAAAACAACTTTGCAAACCGCAATAATTTATAATACCAATATAATTAGCAATGAGCTGTATCAAGAACCAGTAACATGATGTTGGATATAAAATGGTGTAGTGTGTAGCCTTGTGCTATTCCAACTGCAAATTGCAGAAAACCTTTTTCAAAAATTTCATCAACCAAATATTTAAGTCGGCAAGTAATCTTACAACATAAACATAAACACACCGTAAGAAACGTACCTCATAAATTGAATTGTGTCTTCAACAGCATCAAAATTGCTAGAAAATAAAAATTGTTCTTCAAATTCCTAACTCTTACCATTTTAACATTTGATTATGTATGCCTGTATAGATACACCATTAAAAAGCTATTCTTAAACTCTGTCAAACCTTAGATGCATCAGACACAAAATGTCAGATTAAGTTTACAGATTTGCAACATGCTAGCATCGCTAGACATTTAAAAATAAGCAAAAACAAAAACTAACAAAAATACCGAAATACTGATACGAAAATTATTAAAACACTTGGAGCTGTACAAGTATAGCGCCACTCTTACCGTTCTCGGGCATATCCTCGAATAATACTACAACATGCAGACTCCGTTAGTGGCACATTTTTGTTTGTCATCTCAGTCATCAGTAATCTGTAATAAATCCATGACCGGTAATGTCTACCAAAACCAACGAGTGGAAATGAATAGCTTATTAAAATAAACGCTGTACCTGTAGGTAGTGGCTTAAAGATGCTTTACTTCAAAAGCCCAGCTTAAAAGCAATGAAAATATGCGATGAGAAGTATTTGTTACTACTCAACGCGGATTCTGTTATAAAATTAGCATTGATCCGTAGTGGCAAAAAGTTGCAAAAGTAATACACCTGTCCGTACGGTTCTTGAATGTAAACACTTATGTTTCGTTTGGAATATATAAGTTTTTGGTACCAAAATTATAGCCAGAACCCAGAAGTAAAGTTAAATCGGTCAAAATTAGAAAAGATATATATGGTTCAATGATTTCCTATGGAGTTAACCTCCCCTTGTTTAGATGCGGGACGCTGTCACATGCAATATCCCTAAACTAAACTATACTCGGCATGGTTCGCACAGGTTGTACCCCCCTTTGAACAACCCCGAATGCCAGATACATTTTTTTCTAAACAGAATGTACCCAGTGGCATACTCTTGTTGAAGTATACATCATCCACTCATGTTACTACCAAGAGCCGATGATACCCTTGAACAATAGTATGCAATAAGACTTGTTTTGCATGGTACTAAATCTGCCAGTGCTCGTTGCGTTTTGATCCTACCCCTGCCCTCACTTTGGAGGTCAGTATACGCGTAACTGCCAACAAACACCGAAAATATAATCGGACCACTTGTCAGTATATGCAACAGCACATGAATTTCAGCGTCTATGAAGAGATTTATCTCCCTCCAAAATAAGTGGGGTAGACCAAAAATGCAACGCGCGCTGGGTATATTTTTTCTAAGCAGTATATAACCAGTTGCATACTTTTATTAAAGGGTATCATGCTCTCTTGCTACTACTAGATTAAAAATACTAAACTGTACCAAGCTGTATACAAATATTTGAAAAAATCAAAAACTTACCGCACAGCATTCATATCATTCATCTGTACGGCACGTTCCATCATAAGTTGATAAGTGATCTGAAACAAAAAAATCAGAATAAAATAAATGGTAATGTAACTATTATAAAACGCCATTTTTATAAATTTTATTTGTTACGAAACTTCGATATGGCGAGTTTGTTATTTGAACACAAAATTACCGTTTAATTGGCTATTTATTTACAACAATTTACCTTCAAAATCCAGAACCACTTAGAATATACAAACATACATCAGCAGAACAGTGCTTAAAACTTTGTACCTTATTTGGTTCTACTCCGTCAGCTTGCATACCGGCTAAAAATTCACCGGGCGAAAATTCTATATTATTTTGCAGCTTTACAAACGCCACGGAATTGTAATGAGAAACATCATACTGAACACCTGAAAATAGATAAATAATTTTTGTAGACAAACAGACTTAGGGTTGCGCTATACTCGCCGCGCGCCGCCGGATGCCGCCAAGCAGCACGGTCAAAATCTTGCCGCACGTAGTCGGACGCCGCCGCGCGGCGCTGTAAAACTTTTTATTAAAAGTTACCTTAAACCGCCGCTCGGCGGCGCGCACTAGGTACGTATCTAGTGCTTATAGATGCAAAAATTTGAGGGTTTTCAAAAATACCCAGTGAAATTGAAAAACCCAAAGGAAAGCCCTGCCGGATTTACTACAAATCTATAAACTCCACAAGAACTCAATAGAGAAAAACTACAGAACGTGCCTGGCTTCTCATTCGCTTCGCTCTCGAGGTTTTCGATAATGTTCTACAGGGTGCACAGCGGAGCTGGATTATATCAGAGTCGGAATGGGAACAGCCAACTTATACCGGAATTGTAATCGAAATCGGAGCCAGACATTTTGTGACTGTACAAATATCATGTTGATTTAGGGTGCCTGATAATCGAGTGGACATTAATTTTACCGGATACCAGAACCGGAGCTGGATGGTAATTTTAGTACCGGAACCAGATGTTAACCGGATATAGGGTATAAATTTGTACACTGTTTAAAGTATTTAAGTCGTGCAAAAATATGTATTTGTGTACTTAAGATTAATTTTTGGCTTGGATTCTTCATTCCATATCAGTGTCCACTGTTGAGTTGTCCGAAATTGCAGTCGCTGCAAAATATCCAGTATTTCGAAATGTAAAAAGCAGTTGTATGATATTTTGAACAACAACCGCAAACATCCGGTATCCCGTAGGTTTATACCGGATGCCGGAACCGGATACGGATGTCGTTTTTTGCCGGATATTAAACCGGAACCAGATATTCGGTCGATCCCTGCCTGCTGGCTGGCAACAATTTTCAAAAAGGATGCATGCACAAGTTGGCAATGATATTTGGTTCTGTGAAATCTAATCTACAATCAATTATTGATAAGTTAACACGTCGAAAGCAATTTAATAGATAAATAATACAGAATTTAATGCAATGTGTCACAAGTAAAATTCAAACTAAAATTTCAAAATTTCGATTTCGATGGGTTCTGGAATCGGAACTCGTTTTGAATCGGAATTCCGGTTACACCCTGCTGTTCTACTACTATATTTTGAAGCTTGGTTGCCTAGTGGGGATGAGTTAAACCTCTCACTCACGGTTCCAATAGAAACTAGCCAACAAAAGCATGGTTGACCAATAGCTCCCGTTTTCACGTTACTTATCAGCTGTACACAGCTTCCAAATGATTTTTTGAAAAATGACATTTGCTGAAATCTAAATTAAAACAAATATTTTTTTACTACTTTTTACACTGTCTTGTGAGCATGATTTAAATTCAAAAATTCACCAAAACCCACTTTGAGTTTGAAAAAACCGTGTGAGAGCGACTTTGAAACAGTGGTAACTTGGTGTGGAGTCAGACTAGGGGAGCTCCTATGTAGAAGCCCCCTTTCCCCACTAAGAAAACCACAGCTTTAAAACTTTATATAGTAAATATTGCATAGTATATGGCGGTAAGCAAGTAGCGACCAAATATATTTACCGGACACCGGAACCGCATAGTGGATTCTCTGCCGGAGCGGGAACTTAACCGGGTATAGCATCTAAAATTGTGCACTGTAGCAAGTATTCCAGTGGCGCAAAAGGGAATCTTTTTACTAGATTAATATTAATTGTTTGCTAGGATTCTTCAGTTTCGCTTCAGCATACAGAAAGACTGAGCTTCTTGACCTGCCCGGAAATGCAATCCCAGCAAGATGTGAAATATAAAATATACTCACTTGAACGAAGCTGCCTAATGACATTTGGCACCACAACCGTAAATATTTGATATCCGGTATGTTTATACCGAATACAAATATCAGTTTTCTGCCGGATAATACACCGGAACCGGATATCCGGTAGCAACCTGGCCGCAAAGTTCCACAATTTTCATTGCTCTAATCCTAAAACATAGGGTTTGCTAACCCCTAAGCCGACCAAATAAACGAGGACCCTACATCGACAGCTGCTTGAATTACCAAAATCTGAAAAGAACTCTGCTGATCGTTTCGCTACACGAAATTGCAGAAAAACACTAAAAAACATACCACTTTGTTTCAGCTTATCTTGTACTTTATCAAGTAACTTGTTTTTGTACTCCATGGAGGCACCACGAACATCATAACCGCATATACGAATCAATTTATTGCTCTCCTTGTGCGATAAGTTTGCTAAAACGTGCCATCATAGCATTAGTGAGACTACAAGCTGTTCGGAGCGTGTTTCGCAACATCAGAAATAAACCAAGACAGTAATATATTTCACGAGCATGTGTGCTATGATCAGTTTGTTGTATAATTAGTGGTGTTAAAAGCGTTACTACTTCATTATATATTAATGTTGTTTTGAAGATGTACACAATGATGTATTTTCTCGTTAAGCTGCGTTTCAAACAAACGTAAATTTAAGAAACTTCTGTCCTATTCGGTAATCAATGTTTGACCAAGCTATTATGCATAGAGGTTGCATATAAACATAAATACCTGGAAAATCAACACCATCATTCATTATTCTATCCAGTTTCCCTTTTGTGACAATTCCACTGAGTACTGGAAGCGTGTGATGCCTAAAAACACTAAAGGTCTTTTTCAGTGGCATGCAATTGTTTTGTACTCAGGTATAATTAAAAATGATGAAAGTATCAGTGTCCAAAGAAAGACTACGTATGCAAACACATTGACACTGAGAATTACGAATTAGTAATCACGCCGCTGCTGCAATCATACGATTTAGATTTAAGAACAATTTACCCTGTATTTGAGTGTTCTGTATACTGTTGTTTCTCTGCCAAAAAACTTGATACGCTCAGAAGTTGAGCAGAGGTATAATTATGTCTGAAAAAAGAATTACAAGAAAATAGAACTGGTTAAAATTGGCATGGCACTGCAGTGGCGGGCAGGGCGATACGAAATATACAAGTTGGCCAAATCCGAACACACTGCTAATTTGCGGGATTTAAATCCGAACTGCATTTTGCAACTTTCCGATATATTGATATTTTCTTTAAAAATACCGACGAAATGGCCGCAAATTTTTGCCGAATCCGCAATCCGAACTTTTGCTACCTCCCTGATTTCGCATATTCAAAAACCTTATGCATTTTATAAAGCACAAGCCAGATATATATTAGAGTCAATGTTTATTCACAAAAATGCATTATATATAGTGAATAAAATAAATGTTGAAAAGGGGGGTTAAACCTCACCAATATTCAAAACCAACACAGCTTACCAAAAAAATAGTATATAATATCAGGTTTCGTTTGTGAAAACTTTTTTGAGATTTTGACAGCAACAATACATGCCCTTATCCAGCTAACCTTTTTTGGGGGATAAAAATTTTTCAGTAGAGGCATTCAAGGGTTTTCAATGAGTTACAAGCAAGGTTGAAAACTTTCAATGGGGGCCAAAATTTTTCCAGGTTTGGCCGATCCCCTGTCCCGTTTTGGCTACAGTTCCCTTACAATAAGACCATATAATAGATAATAAAATGAAACGTTACGTTTGCAGGAATCCAGTTGCTCTGGCACAGCAAGATCTTGATCTTATCGCTGATGATAATTTATTGAAGTTAAACATTCTGGTGTATTAAATTTTGTTCAATGATAATCTAAAACCGTTAAAAGCAAGCAACTCTATGTAAAGTTGCTGATCTTGTTGGGAATGCAAATTCTGAGTTCGAGCAGTCGCCATTGACTTTGGATCGTCGCAGCACATCACCCAGTCGAGCTCGAATTATCATGTTCATAGTTCCATAGTATCCAGCAACACGCTATATCAATATGTGCACTTGTGCAATGACTGCAGTGCAGTGGTAAATACGACTACTTCTGTCTATTCATTAATATTTTTAATACCGATTGTATCACCACTAGCTAAGTAATTTAAAGAGTTTTCGACGGTTAGCAATTTTTCCGGTGATAAAATGGTAAGGTCCTTATGTTACAAAATTTTCCCTCAGAAATGTTTGTAAAAATACAATCGTTCTCTCACAATTTTTATGGAAAAATTGTAAGGTCCTTTTTTTACAATTTTTATGTTTAATAACATTTACCTGCCGCCCGTCCCCTCAGAAATTTTTGGATCCGATATCTTTTTAAGATTATAAACAAAACGAGTTTACGGAATGCACTGTATAATAAAAAAAGTGATAAAACGTGTCTAAGGTGTAAAAGCGGTAATAGCAATTGCCGTTTATATTGTAAATGTAATTTTACTGCATTTGCTTTGATTTAAATAATTAACAAAATTTTATCTGGAAAATGGAATCCATGTTGCATGTAAACATGTAGCTAGAGTATTTGTGATAAGTTGGGTAGGCTAGGGTACGACAATTTAGTTTTGAGTTCTTGCAGCTGAAAATGAGGGTAGTTCTTACGAGGTATCTATCCCATGACAGACAGATTCTCAGTCCAGCGCGCTACCACTGAGCCACGCCACCTCACAATCAGCAACATGGGGTTTTATTTTGCCTCCATGCATCCTTATGTCACAATATTTAGCTCTCTGGAAACATTAATCAAAACTTGAACTGCTTGGCTTGCACAGAAATGTAATTGCAGCAAAATCATGTTGACGAGCACCTGTAAAAAGCAGTTTTATGATATTTGGCACCCCAATTCTAATAAACCCCCTTTCCACTTGTCAAATCCACTTTTTAAACCCAGAAGCCACGCCCGAAAAAACCCTCGTGTGAGATTGTATATACATGCCAATGCAAAATGGTGTATGCTGATGTCCATGTGCGTTCATTGTTCAACATTATATTTGCTGGGAGTCCAACCAAGACTAACATTTGAAATAAAAGCTTTAGTTGACTCGATACATGGTATACGTGGTGTAGCATGTGTAGCGAAATGTGTATGTAATGTAAGACGCATACATGCACGTTCACATATAGTGTTAGAGAAAAAGGAAAAACAAATTATATTCGCAGTGCTTCGAGGAAAAAGATCGTTCCGACCTTACAGTTCTGACAGCCATAAGCACAATGTAATTAAGAATGATGTTTGAAATGCCGCAGGGTGCGACCAAACTCGTAGTTTCCAGTAAAATTCCAAGACCTTTTAACTAAGCAGCTGCGCTCCGGGCGCTTGGTGGTTTCCAATTCACAGCTTATTCATACATGATCTTTCAGCGGACACTGTACCACTGTCCTGTGTTGATCGCCTCTTCAACATTTTTCTCATCGACTCAATTCGGTCAGAAGTCTCTAGTCTGGACGAACTATTATATGCATGATGTTCTTGCTTGTTATTGTATTACAAATTTCAGTAATTATGTGCATAACGTAAAAATTACGTAATATGAATAACAGGGTAATTACAGTTTTGTTAGTTGTGTTAGTCGCATGTGTTAATTGTTCGGTATCGTCTGATGGAAAAAGTAAGACAATATAAACAAACTAACACGGCGAACTAATTCTGTCGGCACTCCGATACCTTAATAACTTTTTAAACTACAGCTCCATGGCCGGAACATATGCTGAAATTTTTCAGTTAAACAAATACAAAGGTATGCATCTCAAATCACTCAACGCAATATAACAACTATATTTACCTTCGGAACACAGAAACTCAAATTAAACATAGAACAGAAAATTTATGGCTGTCTTGGTATTCTGCAACTGCAAGGGCAGTTTAAAACACCACAACAATTCTAATTGACGCACCAAAAGGCGATTAGTCTATTTCTTTCAAACAACGTATGAATTTCAAGACCTCCTTGTGGGCGAAATTTTCCTATGCAGGCGCTAATACACCAATATTGCTCAAAATTATTTAGCAAAACACTATACTTATCAATCTAGGATTTTAATTCATCCATTTTGCCCTTTATACTCAAAAACCTAAACGTCACCATATTGCATAAATTGTTCTGAACTTAAAAGTTATCTAATCTTTTAAAAATCAAAATCTCAAAATAATTCCAATATTTGGTCTTTAAACCTAAAATTTACAAACGTTTCTTTTCCAGGAAATACAGTTACCAAAATTTCCAAAAAAGGTTGCAGTCGTAGAGGAAGATTTGTGTTATACAATAATCGCTAACAGGCGTGTAGTGCAAATTATGTGTAACTCTTACATATTAATTGCTACGGCGGGTGGTGGACGTTTATTATACTTAGGTACCTATAAACAAAAACTACTTTAGGAGTTTGTTACTACATATGTATACGTATATACGTAAATTTTGGTAGAATCATTAAAAATAGGGAAACTAAGTGTAATTATTTTCGTAATTTAATAAATTGGTTAATATTGT